>PKRV01000562.1:0-20472 GCA_003709505.1 Hyphantria cunea | reverse complement strand
AAACTCTGCCTGATGGAAAGCGTAAGCAGAATCCAAGAGTGGTGATCACCATACTCATTGCGAACGGCGATAATGCAGCATGGTAATTCACACCATGGCGGCCTTAAACATCTTGTTGAAAAAAATTAAATCAATAAAAAAAACTATAGAACCAATACGAACTAACGTATATCATCGTAGCCATCTACAAAAAGTCAAGAATAAGAGAGAACAAAGTGTTATCAACTTCATGCAGTATGGCTTAAATGCGAAAGTTCGTGAAGGTGTATATATAGATGTATGTTACTCGTTCAAGCAAAAACTACTGAGTGGATTAACTTGAAACTTAACAGTTATTTAGGTCATCAAAATAACACATAGATGACTTGTTACCGCGATATGCGACATACTTGAGGGCGAAGCCGCGTCTCACGTGTGGCGACTTCCACATATAGCGGCAACAAAAACGTATGACAACGCTATCTACCGAAGATACGCTGAACCATGGAGTAACGTAGTGTACGAAGAAGCTACCTATCCTGCATCGCGCAATAGAATTTCTCGCGCCGATTAACATACATACAACTTCCCAACATCAATAATTGGTCAGTGGCCCGCCAGGCATGATCACCTCGCCTCTATGGAGGATCCCCTTTTAATGTTGGAGGACATATCACCCGTTCCTCCACACGCGTATGGTCTGCTGGTCCTAAGCTAGGCAAAGCCTATAATATGGTAACCAGATTGCTGACAAATATTACTACTGACATTTTTTTGGAATAGGAACAGAGCGAGCGAGCAGAGCATGTAAAATAATACTAGTCTTACCAGGATGTTTGAGAATATGTTTCTTGGTGCAACGGTTCCCTTTGAAACAGGTTTTCTCTGGGCCTCCTTTGTAGTTTTTGCAGATGTCTGCTTCATCACGGCAGCTGTAGCCCTGGACATAAGACAATCTTCAAGTTTTTGGTATTTTTCACTAAAAATATTCTTGTTTTTGAACATATCATTGTTTTCCTTACTTTTAAATTTAAAACGACACAAGTTCTACTCATGTCAGCCTATAATTGGATAAACATAAAGCATGTATTTGTATTTTTACTTTTTTTGTACTTATTTATAATATTTGTGTATCATTTGTTGGTGATTCAAAATTAATGAAATCATTTTATTCTGTGTTTTGCATTACCATAGTTATTTTTGATACTATATGCTTTGTATTTTGTAAGCTATGAAAACTGCAGTTTCATTTCAAGTTTGAGCTTCGTTTTCAGTATATGTTCATTTCTAGCAGTGTTGTCAACTCCCAAAAACAGCAGCTCACTGATTAAAAACAGGAGATTTTTTTTCCTGTCTTTTATCACTCAAATCTGCCCTTTTTACTGTGCGCACTTTTGTAGGTAAAGTGAAAAACTTTTATTTACTTCTACTTAATCCATTTTTAAGAAAAAAACATAAAAAAATCTTGTAGATTTCACGATTTTCTCATAAATTTAAAGCAATCACCTACTTTTATTAGGTATTAGCACTCTCATAATTGTTATATTGTAATATTAATAACAAAATCATAAAAAACAAAAATCAAAGTAAAATTATTTCCTACTTTCAGTAACTTCAGACTTATTTTTCTTTTTTAAATCATACATATTTTTGTTTAATTTCTTTATTTGCCTTTTTGTAGTTCCAAGTGAACAATAATTGAAAAAACTAAAAAAATATTAATGAGACTAAAAATCGAAACAGCAGGGTTGGTAACACTCATTTGACTGCTAGTTGGCGCAGTGCTATCGTACGCATCAGGTCTCAGGTCGGACCAAATGTTAGTATATAGTATGATCTCCAAATATTTGTTTCGGAGTTTGGATGTTTTCTATATATACGTTTATGCTTAGTTTGGGACTAGATGGCGTTGTGTGTAATATCCGAAATATTTAGAATATCCTAGTACCTAAGAGTATCGTTAACATACCGTGACTGCTTCTACGGGGTCGTCATACTCGGGACACTGAGAGAGGTCGTGCTCGCTGACACATGAAGGTGCAGGGCCGCCCTTCCCGCGAGCGTGTTGGGGCTCTAGACTGTGGGACTCCGAAAGCTTGTCAACTGTCAAATTACAATAGTGTAGTTGATACTTTAGTCAAATAAGGTTACTTCTTCGTATGATTAATGTATTAAATACAAAGTTGTGACGTCACTGTTTTAGACAACACATTTTTATATTTATTTTATTAAGATTTATAATAGAAATAAAAAGCTTTAATTATTATACTTTCCGAGATGTTTTGTAATATTCGTTCTAAAGAAGAAAACATAAGTATTTATTAACGATACAGTCCAACTACCCTATTTCTGGTTATATTACTTATATAATGCTTATATTATAAATTCGAAAGTAACCACGCTTGTCACGTTTTCACGGTTAAACCGATACACAAATTTTACTGCAATTTGGCAAGGAGATAGTGTTGAGGAAGTATGTAGGCTACTATTTACCGCGATTAGCGAGAATCATTCTATATTTTTTTTATATAAAAGATAGCGTTCGAGGTGATGTTTTGTATTGTATATATCCTTTTTTTTAATTAGCGTTACCATTTTAGTGTGTATAACTTAAAGCAATTACGTGTGAAATTATTCGAAAAATACAGTCGTATTATTTATTTATCCTCACACTTTTTATTTGTAAATAAACCATTTCTTTGTTATTGTGAAATAGATTAATTTTAGAGTAATAAAATAAAAGGTTTTTAAACCGTGGGAGAGCCACGCTTCGGCATGAATGGGCCGGCTCGACCGGAGTGATACCACGGCCTCACAGAAAACCGGTGTGAAACAGCGCTTACGCTGTGTTTTATCGAGTGAGTGAGGATACCGGAGGCCCATACCCCAATCCAAAGCCCTCTATCCCCCTCACCATCCCCCTACCCCCCAGGCCGCCATAGTGTGGGTCACCATGCTGCATTGTTCTTTTTCGCATTGAGGATGGTGACCACCACTCTTGGATTCTGCTCATGCTTTCCATCAGGCAGGGCAGAGTCATTTTGGCAGCTTAAATATAAAAAAAAAAAGAAAAAAAAAAGGTTAACTTGAAAAACAAATGTTTTTTTCTTTGAACAGAATAATCATCTTATTAACTAATTAAACGTTATTTATGGAAGTGAACTATGCAGATTGGTGATTTATTTTATTTTTAAAATAATATAAAAACAAAGTTTAAAAAATCTAAAAAACAAGCTTACAAAAGTCGGTTACAGACAGACAGGTGAAGTTAATAAAAGTATTTTTAAGAGTAAAAATTAAACAGCTTATTACTGTTCTTGTTATTTGATTAGCAAGCTGAACAGTTGTCAGTTCTACGACTAATATAGCCCCATATTAGCCGTATAACTGACAAATGTAGGTAGAAGAGTTTGACGAGATGCGGTCTTGGCAAACCTCAACTACCTCAACGTTAGATGCAGGAGCCGGATGCGACAAGAGCAAAATCGATTAGAGTGGCATTCAATTAGAGAAGCCTACGCCCTGCAAGTGGACTGCTTATAGGCTGATAACAATGATGATAAAACAGTTGAACTTACTCGGTAAAACTAATTTTTCCTCCACAATTATGTCATTTAGTGTCTCACCGGATGGGAGTACTACGTATACACCCAACGATTCCGAAGTACTGCAAACATACAAAAGTTAGAACAGCTGCTTTCTAAAAATATTATTAAAATAGGTTCAATTTTTTTTATTTAAAACAGCTATATTTGATTCGAAAAAAATTGAAAATTTGTCTAAAGCCTCCGATTCTGTTGCACACAATAAAATCGTTAAAATTGAGTATTAGTGTGTTATAGACTGCATCTACATTATTGCTTCATATGTCGTTAGCGATAAAGTACAAAAAATATATTAATATATTAACTTGAACTGAAAATGGTCTTCTAGGTCATCTTTTATTACAGTTTGCCACAAGGTACAATACTTGGTCCATCTTCTTTTTATACTATAGCAACATTATGTGTTGTTAATAAACTAAGACGAATTACATAACGAACTATTTCAGAGGTTAATGATTATTATTATAAACAAATAAGGTCGAATACTAACTTTTCGTCGATTTCAATTGTGCATTGCGTGCCCACGAATCTCCTCATAAATTCTTCTTGTTTTTCCACAAGATCTTTGTTATGATAGCTCATGGGATCCACCTGTTTATAGAATAATGTATTAGTAGTACACGAACAATTAAACGAAACTTAATATTCAATCCTAACAACAGTTCTTACCCGTGCGGTGCCGGATTAAGAGCAGAGTATCACCACCCCTTTTCGTTACATGGTTCTTGTAAAAGCTGTTTATAGAAGCTAATTATTAAGGTCAACCCCATAGTAAAAAGGAGGAAAAATAACTTGAAACGAAATACAAATGTTACGAAAAATAATAATTCTAGAAAAAAGCAAATCGACACGGCTAACATCATAAAAGTTCTCGTAGGTCTCTTGAGGCGTAGAAAAATGAACCATACATCGATTTTCAAGTTCGGTTGGTTCGATCACATTCGCCAGCGCGTTCTTGGCAGCGGACAATGATCTTTCTAGAACGAACCAGTAATAACGGCACGTAATATAAAAAAGGCGTCTCGTGGACCGTAGTTCAGTTCAACTTGAGCTACAGTGCGACAAATATCTGATGACCCTGGCGATGATTAAGGATTCAAAGTTATACAACGCTTTTAAGTGGGTTTTGTTAATATAGTATATTCGTCGGAAAGTTCGTTTTTAAATTCATCGAATTTTATCACGTAATAAGTATTATTACGTAACCTGTCTGAAAAATGTTGCAAAAACGCGGAAAAATTATTTACCTTCAGAACTTTCAATGCATGCGCTTTGTATATATGCGCGCCGGCTAAAGTTTTACAAAAATAATGTATATGTAAGGAACCCCTTTATAAATTCTAAGAAATCCTCCACAGCATATGTCCATCTGTTAAGATTAGCTTTGCTACGAGCAATAAGAGACACATACCGAGGTTGGGTGGGTCACATAGGTTTTTATTTGATTAAAAGGTACTTACCCCCGCTAGATGACAACAGCGTGCATAGGGTGGTTTCACACAGAAGCGCGGATACAGTGGCTGAACGCAATCTATGGGTGCAGAGCGCATCTCGCCCGTATCCACTACGTACATCTCCGCAACGGTTCCGTCACCCTAAATAAAATAATATTCTATTTAATACATATTCATTAAAACAAATTTCAAGTTCATTATGGCATTATGAGTATTATAAATATCAATATTTCAGACTAACACACAACGCTATCTAGTCCCAAACTAACCAGAGCTTGTATTATGGATACTAGACAACTAATATGAATACATATAAACTTTTTTTAATACACGCAAGTTATACATAGAACACACCCAAACTCCAAAGCAATTATTTGCAGATCATATAAACATTTGGTCAGACCCGGAAATCGAAGCCGAGACCTCTTAGTCAGCAGTTGTATACTCTACCACTGCGCCAACGAAGCAGCAATAAAGAGTATATAAATATTATTTCATCATCATCATCAGCCTATCGCAGTCCACTGCTGGACATAGGCCTCTCCAATTTCACGCCACTTAGTTCGATCTATGGCTTCTCGCATCCAGCTCCTGCCAGCCATCCCGCGCAAATCATCGCTCCACCTGGCCTGTGGACGTCCTACACTACGTTTGCCGAGACGGGGTCTCCACTCAAGAACTTGTTTACTCCAACGGTTATCGGTTCTTCGGTAAATGTGACCAGCCCACTGCCACTTCAGCTTGCTAATCCTGTGGGCTACGTCGATGACCCTGGTTCTTTGTCGGATCACCTCGTTTCGGATGCGATCCCTTAGAGAAACGCCGAGCATAGCCCTCTCCATAGCACGCTGAGCGACTTTGAATTTATGGACCAGTCGAACCGTAAGTGTCCACGTTTCGGCTCCGTATGTCATTACGGGTAGGACGCACGCATTGAAGACTTTCGTCTTTAGGCACTGTGGGATCGATGATGAGAAGACCCGACGAAGTTTCCCAAACGCTGCCCAACCTAGCTGGACTCTTCTGTTCACCTCGTCCTCAAAGTTGTTTCTACCTAACTGCAAAGCCTGCCCGAGGTATACATATTTTTGAACAGCTTCGAGAATGGCACCGTGTACCGCAACCGGTTCCGGTAGTACATGTTAATATTATTTCATTATTAGCATTTTCAATGATGTTAATGAACTTTGTTAGTAGATTTAAGGCCTGTTTTCAGGCAACCCGTCCATGAAGAAGACGTGATTAAGCGCACACCAATCTACAAGTGACCACGAGAGGTGATGTTCTCATAGCCGATTTAGACCACGGCGGCCAATCTCAGCGGAGACCGGCCAACTACACAGGAGATAATATAGTTCACAAGTGTGTGCGCAAACATAGGTACACTCTCTTTCCCTCTCTCATAATCCGATGAGACGGTTCACGACCGGGGAAAGATCAGGCGCAGGATCGACAGCTTTACGTGCTCTCCGAGGCACGGGGGTTCAGACCCCAACTTCCTAACCCCGAGCTGTTATTAAGTATTTCTTTAATCAGAAAAACACAATAACACTTTTGGCCCGACCCGGGATTCGAACCCTAGACCACAAGAGGTAAAACCCGTTCGAAATGGCGGTCGAGGAAATAAAAGGCAAAACTAACTTAATTTTTTAAACAATTTTTTTAAACAGTTTCTAACATGACTGGAATTGTAACAAAAAGTTTGTATTGACATTTGATTGTTTTACCTCACTCAGTTTCAGGAACAGTCCTCTATAAAAGCATTCACTTTCTTCGTCGTAGAAGGCGCAGCACGTTAATGTCTTTACCTCTTTTGCACTAATAGGCCTGTGGTTGTCGGTGTAGAACTTTGTCATATCTAACATTAGGCTGTAAGACAGAACAATAAAATAATGCAAAATGTACACTAACTTACACTAGTAGCTTAAAGTTTCACATAGGTAAAATAAAAAAAAATATGTCTTTGAGAGTTAAATTGAATCACTTAAATAAAGATGTAATCCTAAACTAAGCAGGGCTTGTATTATGGGTACTGGGCAACTGATATAAATACTTTTATTTTTGGAAAACCAATTATACATAGAAAACACCCAAGCTTCGCAAATATTTTGGTCTGACCAGGGCATCGAAGCCGAGACCTCATACACAGCAGTCGCGTACTCTACCATTTAATATATATTTATAAAAAAAGTATATATGTATTTATATCAGTTGCCTAGTTCCTACAATACTATCTCTGCTTAGCTTGGAACTAGATGAAGATGTATGTAAAAGAAAATACATACGCTTGCACTTCTTGAGGATCATCGGTGATGACCCAGAAGAATGCTCCTTCGATATGCATGATGGTAGCTAAATACGCCTGGTCAGCCTCTAGCACGGTCTGAGCCGGCAGATTGTTGCACTCCCCAGTAAAAGATCCTGGAGATAAATCTAAAAAAAAAATAGCCAATTATCATTGCTTCTTTTCGAAATTCGGACGAAATTTAAGGAGCTGGTGAATAGTTTTGTTCGACAGTAAAAACTCTGAGATGGTGAAGGTAAAGATTTATCTAAATATTTTTATTTAATACTAGGAGGGTTTCGTGGTTGAGGCCTTGAAATAACTTAGCCCGGATGTTCCTCAAACCTGGGCGCTTGAGACCGGCAGTCGTGGTAGTTATTATAGACGCTTCTGGCTCCTGAGTTCACGAGAAGCCAGAGATCTTAAGAAATTTTGCATATCGCCTAGTACTTGACTTGTGGAGATCTGATGGCAGATGCTCTATATAAAAACCGAAGTACAGCCGTATCACACTACTATCATACATGCATAAGTAGAAAGTTGACCCAGCCTATTTTAGGAAAAGGCTCAGAATAAGATATGTAGTAGTATCCTATGTCCTTTCTTAAAAATCAAAGTATATCAATGTCAAATTTCATAAAGATCTGTGCAGCGGTTTAGCTGAGAAAAGTGTAACAGACACACAGAGTTACTTTTGAGTTTATAACAGTAGTACCGATTACCTTCTTCAAATTTTGCACGCCCCCAACGTTCTTCTCCCAATTCACATTGTACCTCCTTTGCAGCTACTTGGCTCTTGGCTTGTGGCACTGTTTCTTCGGAAGAGCTTGCACTAGAGAAGACAATTAAAGACTGGTCTTGTTTCGGAGGTTTCACTCGTTTAGGTTTCTCCGGAGGGCAGTGGTTGGGACAGGCGGTAGATGTTGAAGGTGCTGGTTCGCTGAGAGCGTCTATTAAGTTGAACGGCTCCTGGACTATTGATGGTAGCATAGGAACAGGTGTGTCATGAACAGGAGTGTATTCAATATGTCCAGTTTCATCTGTGAGAATTTAAATATTAACACATTTGATTCATCAGTTAATGAGCCGATTTTGTGATTGACAAGATTAATGTTTTAGAAATCCCGTGAAAAATTTAAGACAAAACAGAAGACCTTTATTTTCATAATTTTTCTACCTATTTTTTTAGTTTACTTACTATTGTATTATTTATTTATTGTATATATTTTTAACAGTTAATGGCTAACAGTAACACGATAAACGTACTTGAATAACAATGCTCCAAAAATAGTACTAATAAATAATTCTTTGATTATAAAACGTGTCAGACCTTGTTAAAAATAAATACATTCTAGAATTAAACTCACTTGTATTTATTCCAGAAATTTTATTGGCTTTAAATCTGGCCGGTTTCGCCGTTATCGAGAAAGTTTACCTTTGATAATGCCATAGGGCAAAACCGACCTAGATTAAAGTCAATAAAAATAGTGGAATAAGTCCAAGTGATTTTAATTCTAGAATGTATTCCAACAAGGTCCATCAAGTGCCGACAGTTGAAAGTATAAAAAACGTACCAATCTTAGATATAGCTAGGTTGAAGTCAGTAATCAGGTACATATACTCGTCAAGTTGCTTCATGCAGGAGAGAAAACGCTCCTTGAGTTCTGATGGCTCACAATTTAGCTGCAGGACAAAGCCTTGAGTCTGGAAAAAAAAGAAGGAATTACAAAGGTAAGAGTGAGGTCAAATGCGAAACTCAGGATCTAATACATCAACCATCGTCAGCCTTTATTTAGCAAGGAGGTTTAGGCCTACTATAGCACGGTATCTCTCAAGTTTACCCTCTACTTGCAGTATGTTGTCCTACAGTCCTGTTGTTTTGTAGTTTGCTCCCCTATTCACCTCTTACGATACCCATGGGATGAGCAGGGGTGGTGACACCCGTTTTTTAATCAGTCACCACAGTGATGTCGGTCGAATACAATGGAGGTACACTGTTATTACCGCCGCCCATGAACACCCGCAACACCAGAGGCGTCACAAGTGCGTTGCCGGCCTTTGGGGGAACGGGAATGGTGGGAGGGTAGGAGGGATTGGGGTATTGGCCTACGGTATACTCACTCACTCGATAAAACACAGCGAAAGCGCTGTTTCACGCTGGTTTTCTGTGAGGCCGTAGAGGTATCACTCCGGTTGAACCGGCCCATTCGTGCCGAAGCGTGGTTCTCCCATNGGTGGGAGGGTAGGAGGGATTGGGGTATTGGCCTACGGTATACTCACTCACTCGATAAAACACAGCGAAAGCGCTGTTTCACGCTGGTTTTCTGTGAGGCCGTAGAGGTATCACTCCGGTTGAACCGGCCCATTCGTGCCGAAGCGTGGTTCTCCCATGGTTTATATTTTACATATATATATATATATATATAATTTTTATGCATATAATGTAATAACAATAAGGTAGTAGCCAACTTAGTAAAAAATAATAGGTTATTAATAGGGTCATTAATAGCTTAATGATGTTAGTAACATTTAATCATCTGGCAAAACAACAATCCTACTAATATTATAAACGCGAAATTTTGTAAGTATGAATGGATGTTTGTTACTCTTTCATGTAAAAGCATACTGAATGGATTTTAATGAAACTTTGTAATTATATAGCTTATACATTAAAATAACACATAGGCACAATTTATAAAGATATTTTGTGAAATACTAATCCTGCGCAGACGAAGTCGTGGGCACCAGCTAGGTTAGTATAACAGTAACTTATGACGTATCTTAGTTATTTTTTAAAAAATGTTGAGATGGTGAGATATGTTTATTAATTTAAACTAGCGATCGTTCAGTGGCTGAAATACAATCATAATTATTTTATTTTTTAAATGGGGTACAAGTTTTTGCTTTACTTATCTAAAATTCTCGCGTCGCCGTGTTTATTACCAAACGTCTCCGAAACGGCTGGACCTGTTTTTATGAAATTTTTCGCGTGCACTAAAAAGATAATTCCTAGAAATAATGTATATGGCAAAACAACGTTTGCCGCATATGCTAGTTAATATATTTATATTTTGCTAATTATAAGAAGCTAGTTTAATTATATTTTCAGATATGTTTTGTGGCATTTGCTTTAATGAAACGGCCATTGTAATTAACTTATTAACAACTAGCAACCCGCCCCGGTTTTAAACGGGTTCATTACGAAAAATATAATAGCCTTTGTTTCTCAGAGATATGCAGTTTATTTTTTCCGACGTCTTCAACAAATATTAGTCAATACACGCAAAAATTTTAAAAACTATATATGAAAACCTTCCTTAAGAATCAGCCAATCTATGTGACATGTGTACAAACCTCATAGAAATCTGTGCAGCAGCTCTTGAGTTTATCGCGAACAGGCAGACAGACGCTACAGTAGACATTGTTTTATAATATGTAGTGATAAAGAAAAGATTTACCTAAAATATTATTATTTTTATAAATCATCAATTAAAAGAAATTATTTTCGGTGCTGTATAAATATTATTATATTAAAAAAATATTTTAAAAAATCTGTAGTGTTTTTGTAGCTTATGTTACTTGTACAAATGCTATTATCTTGACTAAAAGGAGCTAAGTTCGCTTACTGAAGGTGGAAACTATATCGGCTTTGACCCTAAATACCATCGAGTAATGTTGTAAGTACTTGTAACACAATAGTTTATATATGTCACTCGATGGTATGCAAACATGATGTTTTATTTATTGTTAGAAGTCGATGTGTATATTCGTACGTGTACTATTTGTAACAATTCTATGATCGTCCAGGAATTACGTCCGTCACTTGGTCCTAATGGTCTATAATCCGAGGTAAAATCGACCTTCACCCATCTGTAATCGGATGAAAATTATATTAAATAATTTTCTGATCATAATTCATCCAAGGAGATAATATATCTAAGGTGTTGAGTAATTCGGTTGATAAATAGAGAGAATTGAGGAGGAGAAAGAATTCCGAATTCATTGTGGGACCGCTGACGTCCTTGAATATACCCGTAGAACCATTCCAGTGTATCTGCAGTAATCTTAAGATGTTTAAGAATTGATAGTAGGATTTTATGGCTGCATTGAAGGCATCAGAGAAATCAACCAAGAGTAAACTTTTCTATACCATGTGAAGAGAGAATGCGCAATATTTTACAATTCTCGGATTCGAAGCGCACAGATGTTACCTGCGTTCTTCTTTGTACGCACCCTCTGTACTTCATAACAATTGCTCTGATTTTTCATTTGAAAACCTTGGCAACCGTTATCCACGAACGGATTTTTTCAGGCAACCTTATACTACTGTATTTACAATAAAATTACCTATATTTTTATGTATATTTCAAGTGGATAACAGTTGGGTGCAGTTATTAATATCTACTTACCTGTTTATATGTGGTTGGACCCTGTTCGCCAAGAAAACCTAGGCATATTATAGCAAAAATTTTTTTTTTCTTTTTAATTTTAATTAATGATATTTACGAACATTTTTTAGCAACCCACGTGAGTTATAATCAGAAACTTCTTTAATATAAGATGGTTTTCATCCCAATAACAGTTGAGTAGAGGTCGATCTTATCTCGGATATCCTACTATATATATACTATAAAACTACATATGTTTTCTTGAATCATTCCAGACAACACTTTTCTTTTTAAAGATGACTGCTGCACTCGAAATAGTCTTTTACAAACATTCATGAAATATTTATTCCATGTGGATTTGAATCCACAACACTCAGGGCATTAGAGAGCGGCAGGACTACAGACATTATATTAGTGACACCATTCTTAAGTAAAGGCATAATTTTTATACAAACTTCACCATTTAACTAGTGGTTTGAGCAGTCTCAAGGCCGCTTTCTACTGCGTTAAGTGTTGTGGGCACAAATCCCATATGGACAACGCGATCCACAAATTGTTGTTCTGCGTCTGGGTGTTCTTTGTGTCCTTTTCATAAATATTTAAGTCGCTGCCATTAGCCAGTCGCCATTATATATATAGACTGGCAGAGAATGCCTTATGCATTAAGTCACCGCTATTGGCCAGTCGCCATTGTACATTTTTGTGCATAAATTTAATAAATAACTAAATAAATGTACATCTATTAAGAAAGAAATAAAACAAAAAAGGGGAGAATTAATTAAGAATAGCTTTAAATAAAAGTATTGACCCAAATTAAAACAAATATTATATGCAAACTTTCGGCCAGCTCACACGTAACCCTGAACATCGCAAATATATATATATAATATATACGTACGTAAGAATTTAATGAGTCTAGTCACAACACTATTACGAAGTTGAACAATTCATATGTGGCGGACTTTATTTGAGATTATGACTCATGAGATAGTAATTTTTAATTTGGAAGTTAATCTATACAAATAAATGAAAAATTGGAGTGTCTGTTGGTTCCGGCTAATTTCTGGAACGGCTAGACCGATTTTGGGACTTTCACTGACAGATAGGCTGATGTTATAAGGAGTAACTTCGGTTACTGTTTCGACTAGCTTCACTTTCGCTCAAAAGAACCGCGGGTAACACCGTGGGACTCAGGTAGACCTTACATGAACATAAGCGCCCTTTAACATTAACTATTCTGCTGATTAACATGAAATATTGCATAGAGATTGCAATGGAAAGTACTAAGTATTATGCCAAAGGGTATAAGAAGAGATAATAATAAAAATAACAACAC
The DNA here is from genome assembly GCA_003709505.1 of Hyphantria cunea. Classification (NCBI taxonomy): domain Eukaryota; kingdom Metazoa; phylum Arthropoda; class Insecta; order Lepidoptera; family Erebidae; genus Hyphantria; species Hyphantria cunea. The sequence continues at coordinate 7,426 of PKRV01000562.1, read as the reverse complement.
ACATCTCAGTCACGTACATTGTCGGTGTGGCGAAAGATTTAAAATAAGGAGATCCCATTGATATCGCAAGATTGACTAAGGGAGCAATCTACGAGAGATAACATCACTAGATAGAGATGGAAACTTGAGAGAACCCACAGTCTGGCCATCGTCAGAGGCGTCTTTAGCCCCTGAAGCACTCCTGTTCAATCATTACTTTAGTGCCGTTCAGTAAGCGCGCAGATTTATTATAACTGCCCCGGCTGGCGTCCTTAAGGGGACGACGCACTCGCCCACGACGAATTTTTGTAGCTATACTAGCGAGCATCGTTACTAACGCGCTTTTGTCGCATTTGCAACGCGTTTCAGAAGCGATGCCAACGCTATACAGCATCCCGAACTTGCCCGTCGACATCGGGGAAAAATGGAGGCTGCTTTCGTTACTGACGCTCCAGTTGCTTACTTAAAGTAGTCCATCTTACAACTGTAGCGATCGCAGGCATTTTTGTACTTACTGAATCGCGTTTACAGCGCGACAGAAGCGCTACTGCATCGCTGCAAAAGTCTTCCCTAACAGTGTTGGGCCCGTGTGCACCGCACACACTGCACTATTGGCAAAGATGCCCTCGACAAGCCTAGGCCATGACCAATAATGGATTGTTAAAGGCTGTTTATTGATGATTTCATACACGGCCGAACTAATTAGGGCGTACGGTGACCAGGCCGCTGATAAACATATTTATGTATTTCTAAATACGTTTTATAATATAAAATTGATTTCACCCAAACACAGAAAATAATCACACGTGCCTACCATTCAATTATTTGGCCTGGTTGGAGTCAAATCCACGTCTTCTTACTAAGGTGCTAAACTCAGGGTCACAGTATCAATCTGTTAAGTAGTAAACTTAACAGATTGATGCAAGCTGTTGTTTAATGCTGTCGAAGTTGCGGGTACCCAAATTGAGGTTAAAAACCGATGTAAACGTAAAAAGAGGTTCTTAAAGTGTCATTGGTGTCTTCACAACGAGTTAGCTATGACCAGCCAGCTTGCTTAACAATACGACATACCTAAGCATGTGAGCGCATGTGAAAAGGAGCGGGGTCACACACTATTGAATTATTTCTAGACAAATTACTTTCTGTATTGTAACTGTATATTTCGTGTTACATCTCGGAATGTTCTTTTTTATGACACATTAAAACTAAGGCATTTTAGTGTCAACATCTTCTGAAATAAAAACGTTCTTTATTATTTGTTTGTTGGTAATCCTATACACTCTTGCTGGGCGTTAGTAGCACATTTTAATTTTCCTGTTTAATTAGGAGAAAACTAATTGAAGTTTTAGTTTCATTTAATTCCCAGATGAGACCAGATAAGCAAACTCTTTGAAAGAGTGATTGCAGGGCGCCTCGACGAGCAGGGCCGGATCTGGCGAACAACCAGTACGGTTATCATAAGGGCGCTCCACAGTGATGCGATCACGATGATACAGAGCGATAGCGCGTGGATCATCCCTGTTTCTTGCTCTGCGCAAGTTATTGCGAAGGAGATGGAGCGGAACTGGAAGAAGTTTGGAACATATAATGTGCGCCATGCCCGGATATGGGCCTGGCACCGCAGACGATTACGCAGCTGCAAGAGGTGATCGCAAAATGATCTTCGTGCTACATAGTGCAAGCCCAGAGTGACAGGTGATATTATTCATCCCCCTAGCAGAAGCCGGGGCCGGCTCGAGCGCCATGGAACACGTGCGTTTTGCTGGGAGCAGAAAGGGAACATCGGGGTTCTTACACAGGAGGGCGCCATCTATAAGTCCGTCGTATGTGGCCCGAGGTACGTGGGGGTTCCAGGGATTTGGTCGGCTCTACTTCGACATAACCACCACAAATAAACAATGGTATCCAGGGGGATAACCTATTTTTTTTTACAATTGCTTGAGAAGTCGCGTTTCTTAAAAGTAACTTTAAAAGGAATATAGAAACTAAATGTTTGAGGTAACTTATACTAATGCAACTATATATTGTAATAAAAAAATATATGTAAATATTAATTGTAAGTAATCCTATTACTTATTACTAATATTTAAAATTAATAATTTGCTATGAGAGAGTATGACAAATTATCATGTATAGGTTCCTTTACTCTCATTAAAAAGAGAATTCTGGAATGTTAGTGACATCTGCCAATTAAAAGAACCTAACACACATCTGTTTCCAAATTTCAAAAGGTCTGCACCATGGTAAGTGGATTCCACTTAACATACTCAATTATTTATTTCATTTATTAAAAACCTGTTAATTTTAAATGTATATTTGTATAGATTCTTATTCTTCTTCTTTGACTGCCTCCATGGAGCAGTGGTAGCGAATGCGGCTGCTGTGCAAGAGGTCTGGGGTTTGATTCCTGAGTCGGACCAAATGTTTGTATGATCTGCAAATATTTTTTCTGGAGTTTGGGTGTTTTTTATGTATAATATGTATTTACAAAAAAAAAGTATATAAGTATTAATATCAGTTGTCTAGTACTCGTAGTACAAGCTCAGCTTAATTTGGGACTAGATGGCGTTGTATGTTAAAATATCTGTACATATTTATTTATTTATGATTATACATTCCACATAAGATTTCTCTATAAATACTTTTACATGTAGTAAGTGTATCTCAAAATTAATAGTAGTCGTAAATATAAAAGAATGCAATTTGAAGTCTGTTGCCATCTCACAACTGCTAAACCAGATGTACCCGTATAGACAGGCACTTAAAAAGGATATAAGCTAGTTTTTATGTTTGTTTGTTACTTCTTTACATAGATTGTTTTTGATTAAATTTGGTATGGAGGTAGCTGTTATCCTGGATTACCATATAACTCACTTAATAGTGTAGAATAATGTTACCGAGAGATGATTAGTTTAGTAGTGTAGAATAATGTTACCGAGAAATGATCAAGGAATTGATAACCATGTACCCATGGTTATCAATTCCAGTAACAAGTAAAGAATTTTACATATTGGTAGAGGTGCAAAAAATTACTAAGTGAACCTTCATTTCAAACTGAATTGACGAGATGCAATCAGGGCTAACCAGAATTAATTGGATGATATTGATGAGTTTCCTTTAAAATAAGAATTTGAATACAAACAGAATTATTAAAATAACTCTCATCATATATATCTTCCTAGTCTTTATTCACAAGATTTGAGGTCGGCTACTACTTCAACTGGTTTTATCTAAATATCAGTTTTTACACTGAGCAACTGGCATCGGATCTCCACAACCCTGAGGGTGAATGGAATTTGAAGTCCGAATTAGTTGTCTAATGTTATTTTTTTTTTTAGACAACTCTCGCATTAATCATATACCTTCCTGTATCGCTGGGATCTTTACAAACATACATGAAACGGACACAATGTACACCCATACTTAGAACAACAATTTATGTATTACACAAAGTGTTGTCCCATGTAGGATTTGAGCCCACAACACTCGGCGCAGTAGGAAGTGGTGTGGCGACCACTGAAACTACTAGGCCAACCGTGTAGTCATCATCAATTTTGCACTGACTTCCCAATAACTCCATACATGTTCATGACAACTGGGACAGACGGCTTAACATGCTACCTGAGACATGGGCGGGAAACACCCCTTATTTCATATTCCAGGCTGCTATTAAGAATTTCTTATAAGAAAAACCCAACAGCAGTCCGACTCTGGAATCGAACCCGCGACCTCATGATCAGCATTTGAAGAAAAGAACTCTCATCCTACAAACTATTATTTCGAGTGCTTGCCCGTTAGTAGAAATTTGTCAATTTTTTCTTGTTTACCTATTTAGTTTCCTAAACTTCTCTGTATAAATTTTAACAGTGTCAAATTTCATAATTCTCTGTTCATATAGATTATCTAAAAATGGGTACAATGTTCTTCCTTCATATACTAACTAATATACTTAATAAGTAATGATAATAATGATAGCTAAGAGAGTTTAAATGCAACAGCAGATATTTATGCTTCTTATCATAAGACAATAGTCTGGTAGACAATGTTGGTCATCAAGACACATCTCATTAGTTATCAAGAAAACTATCTTAATTAGAATACATATATATTTAGTTTTGTGTAAAACAGATAAGGGTACTTTAAGCCCTGCAAATTAAAAACAAATTATGTGAAGCTCTGTGGATTGTTAAAATTCGTATGCGCTACTGTATGCCGTAGCAGCGCAAGCACGACGCTGTTAAATATCGCAGTTTCTAAATTATATAAAACAGTGACCCGTCAATTTATTTTAGCCACTTACCTTCTTTTGTAATTTTTTTATGTCGTCAACGGCGCGATCACATTTTTCGTAAAATATGTTCAATCTAGCCTCAAGTTCATTTCGTCGATGCAAAGTCAGCGTTGCAAGATCCACGAAACTCCTAAAACAAACGTAACACAAAATCAAATATCGTAAATAAAAAGTGAAACATTTATTTTAGAAAGGCACTTATGTAGAACTAACATTTTCGAAGTTTGATGACTCTTGAAGCTTATACTAACACTAATTAAGGTTTAAGATTTTCAACAGAGGTTTTCATTTAGTTTTAATTATTTTTAATTTTATTTTTATAGTTTTGTTGAAATTTTGTCTTGAATACAAACTCTATTCACATTTTCACACTTTCTGACAGACAAAACGTCAAGCCTAGCATTAATTGAAATATAGACAGACTATACAAAAGAGCGAATGAACTGTTAATTAAAACATGTTATTTGAATTTAAACGCTACTTTTACTATCCCATTGCCATCTTTTGTCGCATATGTTTGTTAATAATTCTATGTGCAAACTCATTTTATTCAATCTTGATTCTTTTTCTCGCTAGATGGCAGGGAAAAAATCTAAATAAATATTTGTTACTATTGGTCAATAGGTGGCAATAGTAGTAGCCATTTTGGATTGTTTTGTGAACAATTAATTATTCCTTAGATTAATATATTTTACAAGACAAGTATTAAGGTTTTTTTTATAGTTACTAATTAATTATATTTTATGTGATTATCTTAGATAATATGTTCGTCATATGTTTTAAGAACCATTACTGAATTTTATGGTGCAGTTAAATACATTTTTTGACGTATAATCTTATGTTTACTATTTTGATCTACTCTCTCTACTTTACCTTAAATAAAACACATAAAAGCCATATTAATTATTCGGGTAGCAGTTTACGCACTACGTTTCAATTAAAAGGCTAGAAACTAAACAAGACCAGCATAATAAATTCAGCGTTCCCCGCTTCCGCTCACCACTAATTGGATTCAGAGGCTCAAGCAACCAATTAGAGCAAAAGAGACAACAAATAAGGGTGTCTGACCAACGCTGGGGTGGGTACTACGAGGTACTGATGAGAAATGCGAAAATAGGTATACGAATGCAACTATAAGTAAACCTACTAGTTTTGGTACGACTGTAAAATAGTGTAAACTTAAATTACATTCCCCACAGGCCTCAATTACAGTAAATAATAGATTAAAAAGTTTAACTCTTTCAGTGTTCATTGTAAAGAGTATTAGTTTAAAATTCTTTAATGTGAACTTATGTTGTGTCACATTCAATGGCTCAAAAACAATAAACATTTAAATTTTTTTTTGATTTGACCTGATGAAGGGAGTACATCTATAGATGTAAATAAAATATAATTAAAATCTAATTATTTCTTATTTCTATCTTTGGAAATTAAAACTTCTTTGGAATCCTTTATCTCTTATTTTACTTCTTTGATATTTCCGAAAATCCTTCCTTAGTGGGGTATTTCCACTATCAAAAAAATGTGTCATCTGAAAAAAATCTGGCTAAAATTGCGATCCCTTAAACCATATAAGTTTCTCCACTATGCTATATAAGTATAACAGAGTATAACTGGCCCCTTCCCCACAATACAAAGCAGTAAGATCTAAGTTTATAAAATGTAGAATCTATGTATAATAACAAATCATAACAATCAAATAATTGAATTCTAAAATAGCATGCCAAAGGAGCTAATGAGAGTTTTTTTAGTTAAAAGCGTTTACCTATAGTGCAGGGTGGGTGGTGCACATGGGGCGCTTGTAGCGGCACTTTTAATGAATCTGCACGCTTACTGAAGGGTGCTACGCTTACTAAAAGGCGCTAGGCATATCAAAGCGTGCGACGCTTACTAAATGGCGCTACGCTTACTAAAGGCGCTACGCTTACTAAAGGGCGCTAGAGTAATGATTGCACACGGACGCTTCACGTGCTGGAGAAGCCTCTGAGTATGATTTGTTCTGTTTGTATCCCCAGTGGGTTAGGTTCCGCGTTTTTTAATTAGTTAGTCAAAGCAGGTAATACCTACATCTTGTGTTCATAATCACAGGAATATCGGACCGTTCAATTAGGTAACTTTAATTATCGTTACACAGACGACCGCTTCAGTGGATAATCCGTTACCTGAAGTGATATCAACAGGATTGTTTGATGAAAATCAATATTATATACTTATAAAGCCAATTAAAAAATATCAAATAAGTAAAATAAGAGATAAAGAATTGCAAAGAAGTTTTAATTTCCAAAGATAGAAATAAGAAATAATTAGATTGTTTACTTATATGTTTTCAAGCCAGGTGGAGCGATGATTTGCGCAAGACGGCTGGCAGGAGCTGGATGCGAGAAGCCATAGATCGAACTAAGGGGCGTGAAATTGGAGAGGCCTATGTCCAGCAGTGGACTGCGATAGGCTGATGATGAGGATGATAAAGGAACAGCTATATGAAAATATAATGGACTTAGTTGATAGATTGTATCCCATCTGTGACTTAAGAATTCGGTTTATTACCACCCAATTCAACTCGTGTGTGGCGTTATAATGATAATAAAAGAATGATAACTGTTAATATTGTATAAGGAAATATAAAGTTCTGGAGCATTGTAATATAATTGCAATCCGCCATTACACCAGTACAGGAATAGGATGTAAAAGAGCTTAGCATAGATAACACAGACATTTAATTTTATTGCCATACTAATAATAACTTAAAACAAACCCTTAACAACCCGACAGTCTAGCGTGGTATAGCTCCTTTCTAAGGAAAGGCAGATGAGTTGCTGTTAAAAACTGCTGATATTAGCCTGCGGCGTATAGTTGCTTTAAATTACATAGTTGCCGATAGTATTTTAATATCTATTGTTTCCATTTCGACTTCAGTATATGGTACTCGCCTATATTGTATTAGACAATTATAAATAATAAATAAATAAATATTTTTGTACATTTTAAGGTACATCGCCATCTAGTCCCAAACTAAGCAAAGCTTGTACTTTTTTTTTGTAAATACATGCATATTATACATAGAAAACACCCAAATCATCTAAAGATTGCCCATATTAATATCATAAATTATCATTGCCACATTAAAATAATAATATTAAAACTTGCTTTCAAAGT
>PKRV01000558.1:345638-376467 GCA_003709505.1 Hyphantria cunea | reverse complement strand
CACACACACACACCGAGAAATACGAAGGCACTACTTTGTTTGAAAGAACAAAAAATGAAATGTAGCAAATAAGCTGGCAGGTGGCTTAAACACTTAGCACAACATATAACCTGAATATAAACTGTAAGTGTTATAAAGAGTATACAGTAATTTACTATTTTCTTTAAATATTTTTATGTATAATTAATTTAATAAATACGGAGCTTTTAAAACGATGTATTGACTTTTTTCACGCCTACCCTCGAAAAAACTTTACTTCTTAATTCTTTTTTTCTTTTTTCTCTTTTCGCACCTAAACTGCCCATAGACAGAACAGAACAGAACAGAAGAGAACTGAACAGAATAGAACAGTACTGAACTGAACTGAACTGATCTGTACGGAATAGAACAGATCAGAACAGAACAGAACAGATCTGAACTGAACTGAACTTTTATGAACTGAACTGACCTGAATTGAACGGTACGGAGTGGAATGGAACGGAGCAGAACAGAACAGAACAGAACAGAACAGAACAGAACAGTACAGAACAGAGCAGAACAGAACAGAACAGAACAGAACAGAATAGAACAGAACAGAACAGAACAGAGCAGAACAGAACAGAACAGAGCAGAACGCGATCGCGGAACACTCATTAAAGAATAGATCGGCGAGTTGTTGAATGTCCTCGGGAATTTGTATACATTTCAAATTATTAGCTGTCGAAGGCGAGGCTGAGGTACCATACACTTGATTATCGTAAAACCATATACTTGATTACCGTATAATAATTCGAATTTCAAGAACGTATATTTAAATCGCATAATTTACTCGACTGGGTCGATCGTCCTACACCCGATATTTGCATAGTGGACAGTCCACTATCCACTATCGAAGAAACGTTTATTTTTTTAAATAATTTATCCGTAATAAAGCATGTTGACTTCCGTTATCCAACAATGCACGTATTGTAATTATATTACTATCCTTGTCTACAACTTTGACAAGCGCAGTGTATAATAGCACCTGTTGCAAGAGAAATAAAGTCGTTATTTCCGTATCCTTACAAATGAGTGAAGCACGGTGAATCAGCAGACGATGAATGATGCGCACGGTCAGCTGATCCTGCGCCGATATCCGTTTGTAATAAACTATTGTGCTTAAGTTGACATTATTTACATGGCTCAAACAAACAATCGTTTATCATATCAATCTTCTTTGATAGTCAAATTTAAAAATTAAATGCACTTGTAAAGTGCGTGATTCCCGTTACACATAATACAAATAAATACACGCTTAACGTTCGACCTAGCATTACGATTCGTATTTGTGCCCGTGGACACATGACTATGTGTTAAATGTGAATTATTATTATTACGCGACTGTCGTTTATACTCGTGTTCCGGTCTGTGTTTATGTTGTTTATGATTGCTCAGGGTAACCTCAAGCATATCCGCCCTATTTCATAAAAAGTTAATAAATCGTCCAGCTTTAATTTATTATTTAAATCGCTCGAAAGCGAACATTTATGCTTCTCCTATTCCCTCTCCGTAACATTATCTAATTTTGTGACAATTAAATATTTAACAAGTGTATCCCACGACTCAGTCGGTTCATTGAGATATTGCAGAGCACGCGAGTTTCTCAAAATCGTATCAATTAAAAATCTTAACTGTATAGGTTATTCTTTAGAGGAATTTGGTACAGAGCATAGTGACTTTACATGATTGTGCACCAGCAAATGATTATTATGGAATCTATTTTCGAGTAAATCCCACACATGAGAGTAATTTGATGGCGTGAACAGTAGAGAACAAGTACTTGTAATAAATAAATACATATTTTGGACATCAAAACACAAACGCCATCTAGTCCCAAACTAAGCAGAGCTTGTCTTATGGTTACTAGACAACTGATATAAATACATAAATACTTTTGTTTTTGTAAATACATACACACTATACATGAAACACACCCAAACTTCGAAACAAATATAGGATCATACAAAAATTTGTTCCGACCTAGGATTCGAACCCGAGACCTCATGGGCAGCAGTTGCGTACGATACCACTGCACCACCGAGGCAGTCGTAACAATATTAAAACTAATAATATCTTTATTTATTCAGACAAGGTCCATAGTGTTAATATACAATTTCTCTTAATCTATGTTAGTACCTTACAATTTAATTTAATAACACCTTCAGAAAAGCGTTCATTATATGCGAATCACATTCATCGGCTATGACCCTCAGGATGCCATTACTGCTGTTCCGCACTCTCCTCAACAAGGAGGCAGTTCGCTTACGTAGTATAGCGTGGAAGCCATCCACTCTCGCTACCATAAACACTGTGGAAGCACTACAGTAACGAGGCAACTTTAATAGCATCCTGAAGGCTCATATTGAACACGTAATGTGTTCAGAGACTTTTGGGTATAATTGACCCATAAGCTGCTCGTGTAGAAGGTTTGACAGTATGCTTTAAATAGTGCTATTTTGATTTCATCACTACAGCGGGCAAACTTACGAGCCAACATATTACCCTTACTCGCTAATGCCCTGCGTTCCCGGTCAATGTCCTTCTGATCATCAAGATCAACCATAAGATAGTGTCCAAGATATTTGAATTAATAAACCTGCTTCAGTTCAATTTCATTTAGTTTTAGAGGGGGCACTCTTGATGGACAACTACCGCATGAACTAAAGACCATATACTCGTACATACTTTTCGGGCTATTATAATTCAGACCATGTCTACTCTCATATCTTTCGCAAATGACCAGTAGCCTCCGCAATGCACCGACAGTCGGACTCAGCAACACCATGTCATCTGCATAACTAAAATTGTTCATGCAGACATTATCAACAAAACAACCTATTTGGGTGCTGCTGAGTTCATCTATCAGTTCATTCACATAAAGATTAAATAATCTAGGAGAACTTAACCCTCCTTGTCTCACTCCACATTCCAAGCGGTACGTGTCAGAATAGCCATCAGTCCACCTAACACAGTTTGTCTGATTTGCATACCAGAACTGAAATAAATTTTGAACCTGCGTATGCACACTTGTTTCTCTGAGCTTCTGCCAAGGAACTTCGTATGACACTAAATCAAAAGCCTTCGATAAGTCCAGAAAGCATGCATACACAGGTGCACTTCTCTCAGTAAAGTATTGCACAGTGTGCTTGAGATTGAGTATCGCACTTTCCGTAGAGAGTCCTGGACGAAAACCAAACTGTGCATCATGTATCTTCAGATGTTTAGCAAGTTCCGAGTCAAGCACACTGTCCAGCACCTTGGCTATCACCGTAGCCAGAGATATAGGCCTGTAGTGCTTTTTTGAGATCAATCACCTGTTTTGTTCTTAACGATGGGTACAACAATTGTTCGCATAAGTTCTGCAGGCAGGTATGTATGATTTAGGCAAAAGGAGAAAAACATTGCCAGCACTGGTGCTAGATGAGCACCAGCAAATTTTAAATGCTCAATACTAAGCACGTCGTGCCCAGGCGACTTACCACTTGACATGCCACATATAATGCGTCGTACCTGGTTGGTAATAATGCAGTAAAGTAATGCACATCCACTGAGAGATGATTTTAGGTAGTGTAGCTTCTGAACGGGGTCTAAATCTATATGTTAGTGAATCATGGTTAGGTATGAATTACTAAATTCCAACCACTTATCATATTAACCGACAAAGCAGGGTAGCTTAATTACTGGTAACTTAACGGATAGGAGATTTGACCTTCGGTATGCGTACACTTAGAATTAGTATTTTCGTTTTTTAACAAGCACTTCGCGACGACCATGTTCTTATTATACTGTTCGTCAATTACCTCACGGTATTCTAGCTGTAAATCTAATTCTGAGTCTACTATAGGGATTCTATTTGACTTTGAATGTTACAATAACTATTAAGCAAACTATTGCTGCTTGGATTCTCATACTAATTTCCGTTACTTGCAGTTGCGTTCGTTTGTTAGACTGGCATTTATTTATGTATTTTCCGAACAAAGTCAATCTAGTCTTTAATGTACCCTGAAGTTTATTAAGCTCGCTAATTTAAATACCTTCTATTTCAACAACACTCATTTTGGCGGTCAATAATGGAGGAGGTGGGTACTTACGGTTGCCGCTTGGTCGCAGAAAAACATTAAATCTTGCTTGTGTCACAAGGAAAACTAAATTTATAAGACGAATATGAAAACTTAACATTGCACACTCAGATCAAATAAAAAAATTGAGATAACGCACAGCCTTCGTTATTTTTGAAGCAAAAAAACTAAGCTACTTCCAAGTAAATACGCGCGTTAAAGCACACACATACACACTCAAAAACTACACTACTTTTGGTCAGTATCGTACAAGGTGTCGTACAGTAAGTTTATCTACAAACCGTCTTGTGCAATTAAATGGTTGTAAAAGTACACCAAATGTACACAAAAAGTCTCAAGAAGTAACATATCACACGTAAGTACACACAAATTATTTTTTATGTTATTGTAACATTATTTTACTAAAAGTAATGTCAATATCACAACAGACGTTCGGGAAAAATGTTGCCAGGAGTTCGTATTTCTAATAGCCTAGAAACGTGGGTAAATTATTTGTAGGTATATTCATAGTCATACGTAGTATGTTCAAAAAGTATCGCGAATTTTGTGTATTTTCAAAAATTATTTATTTGATTGTGAATATCTATTTTGTCCCCTGCAAATTAATCCCCCTGGGATATTATACACTTGTGCCAACGTTTTTTCCCATCTTCGAAGCACTTCAAAAAATCATTTTTTTGTATCTTGTTCAGCTCCTCCTTCGATGCCGTCTTTATCTCGTCAATCGTGGCGTAGCGTCGTCCTTTCATGGGCTTCTTCAGTTTCGGGAACAAGAAAAAGTCACAGGAACAAGAAAAAGTCGCGGACAGATTCCAACATCTCATTAGCAACGTTCATACGATGCTGTTTTTGATCGAAATTGAGCAATTTTGGTACGAATTTTGCGGCGACCCGTCTCATGCCCAAATTATCGATTAAAATCGAATGGCACGAGCCAATCGATATGCCTAGGTCCTCGGCAATTTCTCTAACGGTGATTCGACGATTGGCCAATGCCATTTTCTTCACTTTATCAATTTTTTCGTCTGTTGTTGAAGTGCTCGTGCCGGACGCGGCACGCTATTCGTCGTTCACATTTTCTCGGCCTTCTGAAAACATTTTGTACCACCGACAAACGTTGCTTTTGTCCAAAGTAGCTTTTCCGTATGCCACAGTCACCATTCGGAATGCATCCGCGCACTTAATTTCGTTTTTCACACAAAATTTGATACAAATTCTTTGTTCCATTTTTTTGAATAGGTAAAAATCGAAGACGAACCAAAACACGCGCAAGCAAAGCAGATGTCAACAATTAACTGAACATTCAAAATGGCTGAACTTGTCAGCATAAGCGAGAGACATATGTACCAACATAACGCCACAAAAAAATCGAAATTCGAATATACGTAACCCGCGAAAATTCAAAATTCGCGATACTTTTTGAACACACCTCGTATAATGAAGTAAATAGTGAGACATTAGTATTACTTTATTTTTCTAATCACGTACTTTTATAGTGTTAAAAAAATTACGTATTTTAAAAAACAAAGCTTTAGTCTTTATAATTAAACGAATACTGTTACTTTCGGCATCAATTTAAGTTCTCTAAGAGCGCACCCGCAACAATGTGTGTAGCCTCTCCGATCTTATCTGCTCGAACAACGAATTCCCGAAGATAATTGTCTGCAGGTCACTTCCTAGGGTGGCCAGAAATCAACGAATGCTCTCCGATGACGCCCTCTCACTATCCCTTAGCAAATCAGTCTCCATTAATTAAATTTTGATATAAGAATTTGGCATTTATTGTAGTGGGGTCGCGATGATGCTATACAGTAAATGCATGGTCAGATAATGTAACAAGTTGTGACTCGATCTCACCAGTCAGTCCGCTCCACCCATGTGCAACGTACGTTTATTGAAGAACACGCAACCTTCTGATCACGTCGGGGAGTATATACTAGCCAAATTGGTGACCTTCCGACGTTAAACATAATAGATAAGTGATTCACGCACTTGTGACGCCTCTGGTGTTGTCTGATGTACATGGACGGCGGTAATCGCTTACCATCAGGCGATACGTCTGCTCGTTTACCCGCGATTTCATAAAAAAAATTGCGTATTAGAAACAAGAATGCCACCACCAACAACCGCCGCACCGGCGGCGACAGAGCTCTCAGTAATATCGCTTTCAGCTAAAATACCGGATTTTAGAGTATAGCAGTTAGTCCGCTCCTAATTGGAAAACGTGCGACCTTCTGTTCACTACGAGCGGTATATACCAGCTTACAGGTGACCACCTGACGTGGAACATAATTGAAAGTGGAATTAAAGAGATATTGCTGTCTGCTTGCCATTATTTAGAGTGGGTTATTATTTTATTACCCATTGTGATATACTACTTCACCGTTTGCTGGCCTCATTGGCGCAATGGTATCGTTCGCTACTGCTGCGCTGAGATTTCTGGTTAGATTCCTGGGTCAGACCAAATGTTTGTATGATCTGCAAATATTTGTTTCGGAGTTTGAGTCTTGACAGTCTAAATATGTTTGTTTTTACAAAAAAAGGAAGTACTTAATATATTAGTACCCATAATACAAGATCTGCTTAGTTAGGAACTAGATGGCGTGGTGTGTTTCATTTTCTAAAAATATATTTTTATTATTTACTAGCAGCCTTGACAGACTTCGATCCGTTGACATTATCGACAGATGTATGGTTTGTATGGGAAAAAAAAAAGTATTGTTTTTACTATTTTCTTCGCAAGCATAACGTTTTTTCAAAGAGATTCTCGAACTTTATTTTTTCACATGTACCTACATAGTTATTATCATAGATTTTTGATTCTGTTCCGGTTTATTTTTACGAGTATCTTAATCAGGTTTGTCCTTACATACCTTACACACTTGTTTTTTTTATCTCCGTTAAATATTAATAAGCTTCACGAATTCCTCATGCACGTGCCGTGATAGTACGAGGAATCTATTTTACTAGCAGGGTGTGGGAGGAGGCTATGATAACATAAAAAGCTGTTAGGCAGTTTAGAACAAGTTTCTATACAAAAACATTTTTTTTATATTATTCGTTCAATGTAATAGATCGCGGCGCGTTTGTTATCAGTGTGCAGACATCTGCCAGTTGGAGTGAAAATGAAACCGTTTGACGTAGCTAATGACAATTACCACTTGGGCCATCTATTTCGAGATACTATGAAAAGCAGACCCGAAGCCATATGTCAGGTATTATTTTGTATTTATTTTTTATGTCTAGTATGTATATCTATAAATGTATATGTCCTTACTTTAATTTAGTAGTCACGTGGTTAAAATCCTTAACTGTCGCAAAAAATCGTAAAAAAATAGGGTAAAAATTTAAATGTTCTTTTTTAAAATCATTCAATAACTAAAAGATTGTTTTTCATATATACATATTATAGATAATTATAGATAGATGGGCAGTCTGCCTCGGTGGCGCAGAGGTAGCGCTTGCGACTGCTGTGCTTGAGATCTCGGGTTCGAATTCAGGGTTGGACCAAATGTTTGTATGATCTGCAAGTGATGAAATGATTTGTTTCGGAGTTCGGGTGTTTTCTATGTATAATATACAAAAAAAGGTATTTCCAAAAAAAATATATGTATTTACATCATTTGTCTAGTACCCATAACACAAGCTCTGCTTAGCTTGGGACTAGATGGCGTTGGGTGTTAGATGTCCAAAATATTTATTAATAATTACGAGCCGTGGAGGTTCTCCAGCCGGTCATCCTCGAGTGGGCAGGGCGGCAGCACGAGACCCTTTCCATCCGACTTTCCTGGCACGGTTACTTCAGTTGAGTTCAGTTCAGTTCATATTAGTTCTGTTCTGCTCTGTTCTGTTCTATTCTGTTCAGTTCAGTTCTGTTCTGTTCTCTTCTGTTCTATTCTATAACTCCCTTGCAGCACCCCCAAAAACTATACCGACGACTATATTCGACGAGAAATGAATCGTTTTAAAGAAAGCAAATAGTCGTTTGTACTGATACTCGATACTTCTTCTAAGTGCATGGCGCACGTGATAAAATTGTAAAAGTGTAGCATTTTGTACCCCCCTTTACGGCTGAGTATCTTGAACGGTCTAGCGTAGTAAAAAATAAAATAATAATAAAATTTATTCCGTATTCAATGTACAAGTTGTTAAGAGTAGACTTAACTTAAAATAAGTAAAATATTAATTCTTGAGTACTTATACGATTAGGACTAAGTATTTATTATTTCTTACTGTGGAATTACAATTGTTAAACTCATCATTAAGTAAGGTCAACATTTCAAATTTGTGATCTGCCTGATGTAGGTAAGATCCGTCTTTCAACTACTACTACTACAATTACTTTTTACTATAAAAAATCTATGTTTCCTGACAACGCCTATATTACCCAAAACGTAAAAATATTGAGAAGATTTCGTTCTGAAGAAGCGGACCTATCATCTGAATATCATTAATTTATACGAGGTGGTTACAGCACTGGCGTCGAACACAACGCGCAGTGTTGTAGTAATATTGTTTTCTCTATAAAAATCGTGGTGCGAGAGAAAGTAATTAGGGATTTCTATTACTTTTATCTTTGATATATGACCCATATCAATATATTCATGAATAAAATCCGAATATATAATTTCTTATACCACGGCTTTCGCTTTAATTTAAAGTCTAACAATAAAAAACGTGATTTAGCTAGCGCGTATGACCGCCGAGGTGATCAGCTGATTCCCGTAATGATATCCGGGTGTAGGACTATCACTCACCCAGTCGACCAAATATTGCGAATTAAACATCATCATCATCATTATTAGCCTATCGCAGTCGACTGCTGGACATAGGCCTCTCCAATTTCACGCCAATTAGTTCGATCTATGGCTTCTCGCATCCAGCTCCTGCCAGCCGTCTTGCGCAAGTCATCGCTCCACCTGGCCTGTGGACATCCTATACTACGTTTGCCGAGACGCGGTCTCCACTCAAGAACTCGTTTACCCCAACGGTTATCGGTTCTTCGGCAAATGTGGCCAGCCCACTGCCACTTCAGCTTGCTAATCCTGTGGGATATATCGATAGCCCCGGTTCTTTGTCGGATCACCTCGCTTCTGATGCTGTCCCTTAGAGAAACGCCCAGCATAGCCCTCTCCATAGCACGCTGAGCGACTTTGAACTTATGGACCAGTCGAACCGTAAGTGTCCACGTTTGGGCTCCGTATGTCATTACGGGTAGGACGTACGCATTGAAGACTTTCGTCTTTAGGCACTGTGGGATCGACGATGAGAAGACCCGACGAAGTTTCCCAAACGCTGCCCAACCTAGCTGGATTCTTCTGTTCACCTCGTCCTCAAAGTTGTTTCGTCTTCCCAGCGTGTGTATGGTCTACCAACATGCCGCTTGCCCTCGGGGCCATCCCATGAAGCTACTTCAGATGTCCATCCCTTATCTTTCAGTAGTGCTACGTGGCCAGCCCACTTGAATTTTAATCCTTGAACATGTTTGAACGCATCTACTGTTTTGGTTATACTTCTTATTTTTGAATAACGGATTCCATTTGTTGCATTTTCTTATTTTGAGCATGCTGCGTTCCATACCTCTCTGACACTTTGTTATTTTACTCTTGATGTTGTTTGTAAATTTACACGTCCGGCTACCATCTAAAACATGGTATAATGTAAGTCTCCATCATTTTCTTTTTTACTTCTATTGACATGTTACTTTACATCACTTCTCTGTAACTCCAGAACTTATTCCAAGCAATTCTTGATCTGCGCTCTACACATCTAGTTTAATTATATGGTTAATGAAATGCAAATATGCATTCACAAGCTCACTTTTGAAGCATTTTTTTTTCATATATCAGCTAATTAAGGTCCATGACGTAGATCTTTTATTTCTAGATTTTGATCTTTACAGACAAAGGACGCACTCATAGACTCAGTCTTGTTTTTTAATCGGAGACATGTGGTAAACCTATCCTATGTCCCTCTTCCTATAGCTATAGCTATGTAGATATTCTTCACCGACTAAGTGAGGTCACCGAAACTGAACCCGCTCTGATTTTGGGAGGAGGACCGTGGGAGAGGCATAATTGGCAAATATAATATACTACACTACGAGTAGCCGAATACATACTTGTTTGATGTATCAAAGCGATTATAGCTAGAATTTTAAAATTTGTAACAATATTTATATCCTACAGATAGACGCAGCGACAGGTGATTCAGAGACGTACATTTCTGTTCTACGGAGATCAGAACAGCTTGCGCGATGCCTGCTGCTTTTCGGGGCTCGACCAGGTGATGTGATAGCGATCAATGGCTGGAATCATCTCGACATACACATTCCTTACTACGCGGCACTCATGATTGGTATGCCGGTAACTGGTGTGGATTTTGATGAACTGACACCCACAATTACGAGAAAATATGGCAAGTTTCCTTAACAATAAATTAGTTTGGCTCTTCCTTTCTAAGTTCCTTAACGTCTTTTGGTTTTCTAATATGCAGTTATTCTAGATATGTCTGCAGAAAACATAGTGAATTCTCTCGGTATTTTTATGACTTCTGAAATATTAACCAACGTTTTTGAAATTAGATATACGTGGGTGAGATGTGTCAATTTCAGCAAAACTCAGATTCTGATTAAGATAAGTTGACAGTTACCTTCTAAGTGTGATTGCATTAACTGTCTCCTTCATTTGAGCTGTTGTCTACCTAAAATGCTTAATTTTCAGTAGAAAGAAATGAAGATACGTAGAAGACATTTATGTAAGTATGTCAGAGACTTTTATGATTATTTTCAGCAGAAATAAAAGCTCACTTCAAAGTGAGTTCCCCACGAGTAGTTTTCTGTCAGAAAGAATACATTGAATATTATTTGCAAGCTATCAAAGAACTGGAACTGAACACGAAGCTGATATGTTTTGACAAAGGAGATTATTCTCTTAGTACATTTTTAAAGGAATATGAAGTAATAGATAAAGAAGAGTTCGAGTAAGTTATTATTTTCTAATACAATTTTTATAGCCTTGTATTTGTTTTTTCTCGTGCTTGTACATGGGCGTGCCCAGGGTGGCAGGGGAGTACGGCTGTTTGTTTACGTTCCTACTATCTTCTTTTGTCAATAAAGGTTTAGAAAAAAAACTTTTGCCATTAGGAGTACAATATTCAACTTTAAAAAACTCTCATGATATGCCCGTTTTATTTACTCGTTAGCAGTGCAGGAAAATTGCCGTGCTCGGCTACCGGCGACTTAATCTGTGGCCGCCTCGGCTCTTTACAGCAACATTACTGAATCTAGCTGAGCCACATCCTGTGCCGAGAACAGAATTCCAAACATCTCTATGTTGTCCGAAACCCCAGTTTTCAGCCTTTGGAGAGTAAATTAGTGGGATGCGATTTTAGGCCGAAGCATACTACATATTATAAAACAATGTCTGTTCGCAATAAACTAAAAACACGGATATTTATGCGGTTTTTTGAGACAGGTTTTCGTGTATAATTTATTAAATTTTTGAGTATATTGGTTAAAATATAGAGATTTTTGTTGGGGATGTCGGAAATAAGTAACGAATTATTTAAAATAAAATACCCGACTCCGTTAATATCTACCATCTTAATTAAACTCATTGAAAACTGAAAAGATAGAAAAAATTAAAAAGAAAAGTTTTTTAAGCTTTTTTTTTTTTTTTTTTTTTTTATTTTTTATACCCATTTTCACGTTCACGAAAAAGACGAATCTATTGACACTACTCACATAAAAATACGATAAGCCGTTTAGGCTCTAGGGCGTGCCAAAGAAATATGTATACATACATNATACATACACACGAAAAACATCGGCCTCTCTTTCGCCGTCGGGTCGGGTAAAAAGCCAAAAGCCTAAGAGAAACATAGGCTATATATTATATGGTCCGTAATGACTGTCGGGGCGGATTGCTGGTATACTTCTAAATGTTTTGTACGGGTTCTTAAACTATATATTATTATTATCTTTAAGCCTTGGGAAAACCTCAATTAGCGTATAATATACAAAACTACCCTGTGTCAAATAGTTGCATTATGCCTATACTTACAGAAAATTCATTACGATTCAGTGTTAACTCAATTATTTTCGATTAGATTTTTTCACAGAAAACCTCTTATATTGTTCTGCTGAAGACCCCTGAGAGTTATTATAAAATAGAAATTTTTATTTAAAGAATTTATTACGAAAAGCCCAATTTTTTATGCACTTATACAGGCCATTGCAGTTTAATCAAGACAAGATCTACGCCGGAATGATCCCAACTAGTGGAACCTCGGGAATCATGAAGTTAGCTGCCTATAAACACAGGACACTTATTGCCAAAATATTCGAATTACAGAAATGTTATTTATATAGAATAGAAACACCAAAAACGTAAGTAACAAATATTATTCACTACATCATCATCATCAGCCTATCGCAGTCCATTGCTGGACATAGGCCCCTCCAATTGTACGCCACTTAGTTCGATTCTCGGGTTCACGCATCCGGCTCCTACCAGCCGTCTTGCGCAAATCATCACTCCACCTGGCCCGAGGACGTCTACGTTTGCCGAGACACAGTATTCACTCAAGAACCCGTTTTCCTGAACGGTTATCGGTTCTATGGCAAATATGGCCAGCCCACTGCCACTTCAAGTTCTTTGCCGAATCATCTCGTTTCTGATGCGATCCCTTAGCTAAACGCAGAGCATAGCATTCTCCATAGCACGCTGAGTGACTTAAAACTTACCGTAAATGGCCACGTTTATGGTAAATGTCTTCGAGTTAAGGTAAATTTCGAGTACGGCGCCGTATATCGCAAACAGTTCCGGTAGTACATGTTTATTAAACATAACACACGCGACAGTTCCACAAAGTTGCCAGAATGCGACTTGTTTTTATGACCAAGACCTTTAGACGGAATTTGTTTTTTTTAGATTTACAGAAAATAGACCCTGGTTGCTACTTTCACAAATGGGATGGGTATCATCATTCCTGCGGGCAATGGCTTTACCAGTTATGTATTATTCTAAGCTCATGACCTCGGCTGTGCCCACCACGGAACATGTCATCGATATCATTAACAAGTATCAGGTAAATAGTATGTACCTTAATAGGAAAAACGAAATCCTTTTAAAGACAACGGACAGGGACAGACAGACGGATGACAGATGTCCGTCTGTCTGTCTGTCTGTCAACACCTTTTATTTCGGGTACGACTGAAGGCATCGAGATGAAATTAATCCGGATACTCAGGCGTATGGTTTAAATTTCAGACATCTGAAGTTGTAAAAAAACGAACTTTTAAGTTTACGTAAAAAAGATGCGGGCGTTTATTCAGCAAAAGTCGCAAATTTCGACACTTCCAAGACAATTAAAACTCACAGGGTACTTTCAGTTGACCTGAACTGTGGCAAGTTACAGACCTCAAATACAGGAAAAATCTCAAAACTATACGTTTGTAAATAAATCTTACAAAATAGGGGGTCTATTTTTTTATAGAGGTTGAAATTTCAAATTGAATATAATATTGCATTACTTTCTGCTTACTTCACGGAAGTAAAACCTATGTTTATTAAACAAAAAATAATGTATAAATATGTCTCAGGTACCTATATCTTTTCTATATACTGATTTGACTACAGCCAGACCAATGGTTGTACACCTTTATTTCATAGAAATTCGTTCAGAACGGGTCGTTTTTTATGATTGCATATGAAGAAAGATTTTTAGGCAAGTAGGCAAAGAAATCATCATCATCATCATCAGCCTATCGCAGTCCACTGCTGGACATAGGCCTCTCCAATTTCACGCCACTTAGTTCGATCTATGGCTTCTCGCATCCAGCTCCTGCCAGCCGTCTTGCGCAAATCATCGCTCCACCTGGCTTGTGGACGTCTACACTACGTTTGCCGAGACGCGGTCTCCACTCAAGAACTCGTTTACCCCAACGGTTATCAGTTCTTCGGCAAATGTGGCCAGCCCACTGCCACTTCAGCTTGCTAATCCTGTGGGCTACGTGGATGACCCTGGTTCTTTGTCGTATCACCNAAGTAGGCAAAGAAATACGAAAATATTTTAGCCAGTTTTTAAGCTATTTTATCGCGGGCTTTGAGCACGGCGATCGAACCGAGAAATTCCGTAACGAAAATAAATCTAACACCCCCCACTCCGACTGGGACAGCGTTGCGGCGTTTAAAACCGTGCATCGTCTAACATCGATTCAGTTCCGCAGTCTTCGGCACGGTGTTTGTCTGCGTGCGACTAGACGTATGCGGGTAGACTGTATGAAGCTCGCATGGATCGGAACGAGCTGCTCCGAAATCGGACGAATACGTAAGCAGTTGTTTGTGAGAAAATGTACAGGTGTATAGGTATCTATCGTAAAATACGCTATGCAATAGCTTTACCGCGGCAGTCTCCGAGTGCCACACGTATTTTATTTTTAGTAAAGATTGTCTTTGGGATATTATAAACAAATGCTAATATAAATTGAGAAATTAATAACCACTGTTGTTTATTTCCAGCCAGTAACTACCCATTTACGAGTTGGTTTAGCGATACGTATAATAAATAACAAAAATAAATGCAACTGGACGTGTTTTGACAGTATTGTTATGTCAGGTGATAGAGTACCAAAGTATATATTTTTGGAATTGCTGGTACGTACTTTCTTCTCATAATATCTATCATATACTTCTCACCTTTATTCTATTCACTAGATCTCCTCTAGCGTGGAATGTTTTGGTACAAATGGGCCCGTTTCTTCATATACGAGCCTGCTTAAGTGACTCTTCTCTACTACTGGAAAGCATAAGCAGAATCAACCAACGAAACAGGATAGCACGAATGCCGTCATTTAAGATTGATCTTCTGTACGAGGGTAGGACCGTCCCGGTCTAGCTTGTCCATTCGAGCTGAAATCAGCGTGACTCTACCACTATATAAGCTGACTGCTTGGCTGAAGTGTGTTCGGTAGGAATTCCATGTTCAATAATTTATTGTTTACTTTTAACGAGTGACTGAGGTTACCCAAAGCGCAAATAATCGTCCCAGTGAAATTGTGCAGGGATAATACACAATTTTCCAAAAGACTCGACTTCAAGAACTGGACTGAATTGAAATGGGCCCACACTTGAAACACCAGCTTTGAAATAAAAAAAAATCAAAATTTATTCACCCCGTCGAAAGTTTCGAATTGAAAAAATGTAGTGGAATTGGTAACCTCCTCCTTTTTTAAAGCCGTTAAAAAGGGAATAGGGGCACGTGTTAATAGGCGACGCCAATAACTTGCTATCAGTTGGCCCCGTCTGCACTTTCAAGCTTACCTTCACCTGTTTAAGTTAACTTCCATCATAGTCATGACCTGTTTTATAACTTGAAGCTCCTATTACCTTAGGTATTTGTTTACTAACAACGAATATTAAATTACTTATATTAGCTTAAATTGAACACGAAATGTTAACTGTTTATATTGTATATCTTGAATTTTACAGAAGAGAATGAGTCCATGTGCTATATTATGCGAAGGTTACGGCCAAACGGAGAACCTGGGCCCTATGCTGTTACTAAATCCTTTGGGACCTATTGGTAACTGTGGCAACCGACCATACGGATGGCAAACTGTCAAAGTAAGTTCTCATAATAATCTTATTCTTATAAACGTAAACTTTGCCAGCTGTAAAGATTGCTGTTTGTATTATGTATATACTAGCAACCCGCCCCGGCTTTTCAGGGGTTCATTACGGAAAGCATAATAGCCTATGTTTCTCTGAGACGTGCAGCTTATTTTTCCGACGTCTTCGACAAATATCGTTATATTTTAGTCAATATAATTCAAATTTTAAGGAATAATATACGAAAACCTTACTCAAGAATAACTATATTTATTACTAAAACCGCATAAAAAGTCGTGCAGAAGCCTTTGAGTTTACAGCGTATTTTAAACTAGTCTATTACTGCTTTCTACTTTTGGAAACGATCTGAAATATGACAATCTTTTGGAACATTTTATATCTTAATTAGTTGTTTCAAAACCCGACTTTCTTTCACTCATTAACTGTAAAAGGATTAGGGGACGCAGGGGACTTAACGAACATTAATACTTTTTATGTTTGTGAAGACCCTTGCGACTCAGGATACCTATTTAGTGGCGCTAAATAGGTATCCCGTAAGTCCTGATCCGGGATCTTTATAATCGGACATAAATTGAAGTATACTATATTAAAATAATTATAAAATATTGAATTTTTTTTCAGTTAATGGATCCTGTTACGGGTGAAGAAGTGACGGAACCGAACAGAATTGGAGAGATGTGGATGAAAAATGTCTGTATGTCTGTAAGTACCCTATCGAATTTTCTAAAGGTTATATATATATATATATAACCTTTAGAAAAATTTTTATTTAAACGAATCTTATGTGCGTGTGTATGTGATTACACTCCTCCTAAAAGGCCGATTTTAATGAAATTTCTTATCTACCTGAGGATTCAAGAATGGTTTAAATTCACAAGAAAATATTTTCGGTCCGATGGATAATGCTTATTTGATTTTTTTTTTGGAGCAACACGTGGAGTTTGACTTGTACTTTCACTGGATTTCTTGACAACGAGTCAACGAGGCCGACACTTTTCATAAAAAAAACTGTTTGTGTAACTAATTAATTTGATTCGCGGCGTTACCTTCGGATGAAATTGAATGAATTGATTGATAAAGATGAAATGCTCATCTAGTTCATAACACGTCGGAAACGGCTTGCTTGTATTTTATTATTTTTTTCTGTATATACGGTAGGTCTGAGAATAGGTCTAAATAAATTATTTGTAAATACTAAGTAAGAGTGGCCTACCATTTTTCTTACTTATCTACACCGAACAGATATAAACACATATATTATTACTTATTAAGATTTGACCTTAATAAGTACATTTGACCCTTAATTTTCGACTGTCTACAATATACTCCTATTTTTTTATTGTTAATTGTTAAGCAAAACAACATTTGGCGGGTCAACTGCAAAAATTACTAAAATTTCTCTAATTGTTATGGACCATAATGTATAAATATATTTTGACAGGAATACTACAATAATCCGGAAATCACAGCAAAATCATTTACAGCAGACGGATGGTACAGGACAGGAGACTTGCTATACAGGGATAAAGAAGGGAACTACTTCTTTATGGAACGACTCATAAAGATCATTAAATATCGCAATGAATATGTAGGTGACTAAAAAGTGTTTATCAGATATAATATTTTATTTATTGTAGGTTTTTCTTCATCTTTATTCTATGCATGGGACTCCTTGGCTTTTTAACTGGGGGTTGTATATCTAAATACCTTTGTGGATTTGTAACAAACACCTGTGGTTAAATACAGTTGTATCAACGTACCTACGTATTTCAATTATATTTACTTATTTTTATTCGCTGTGCGCACGACCCAGCGCTCCTATTGACCACAATTACTGTGGGTTTCAGATCAACACTAAAACAAATAAAAAACGATTGTAATTGTAACACGAAGTATAGTAAAATTAAAACATATTCAGTAATATCATACTAGCTTAAGTCGCTTACTTCTATGTCTTCACCTCAGCTACTAATTCATTGCTTCCCTCCAATTATCATTTTGATGGAGGAAACGAATATAACTTACACTAACCGTTTTACCCCATTGCTTCAACATTTTATGACAAACACGAACTGTGACCCACATTGCGCATTTCGACGATGTTTACTTAACAATACTAAGTGACATTCATTTGGAATTCTATAAAAATAAAGCTTCTTGACGGTCCCCAACACCCGCCTTGAACATAGCTAATAGTAATCCATAGATACTTCTGTGTCTCGTTCCACTTAGGAATCTACATTTTATTCTATTCTCCAATTTTACTAATAATATAATAGGCTCCATCCACGTGTATTTCAGTTATCGCTGTAAAAAGTTGCCTAGATTCTTCCAAAACAATTAATGTATTTTCCAGTATAGCGGTTTCGACGTAAAAGCCTGATAGACAGACAGATAACTTTATAATATTATTGGAGAGAGATGATGTATTGATCGAATTTGTGTCTCCTTAAATCCGCTTCCTAATTTCCTAAACAGGTCTTTCCACGAGTGGTAGAAAACGTTATCCAAGAACATCCTGGCGTTCGGGACGTTTGCGTCACGTGCGTCCCTCATGAAGAGGATGGAGAGCATCCAGCAGCTGCTGTAGTCAGGAAAAACGGTGTCAAAGTTACTGCACAGGAAATTAAGGATATTGTTGCTAGTAAGAATGCCTATACTTAGTTAATTAATTGCAACTTAGACGTTTTTTATATAATGGCTCTACTCTGCCTGATGGAAAGCAGAAGCAGAATCCAAGAGTGGTGTCCAGCATACTTATTGCGAATACATACAGTACAACTATGCAACATGTTGACTCATACTATAGCGGCCTAATAAAGCTTCTGCATCATTGGACCTCCGGTCTCGCACGCACCAAGGAAACCCGACAGCACGAACGCTGTCATTTTACGTTGATTTTCTCTGCGAGGATAGNTTTTTTTTCCAAATATTCTGAGAACAATTTTTCAGTATCTTCAGTTTTAATCTATAATATAATAATTAGTGTTAGTGGTATTAATTGTAATTACTTCCAGTTTTATATTTGGATCCCTCTGTTGGTGTAGGCCTCCTCCAACATTTTCAAACCTCTCCTGTTTTCCCAATTCCTTTGTCCCATATTTTCTTATGGAATAAATGCCAAACGAGCAGACGCATCGCCCATCGAAAAACCGAGGCGACCAGACGAGAACAGGTGTATTCAACATGGTATGGACGCTAAGCAACACAGAAGTATCACAAGTACGTTGTTGACCTTCGAAGAAGAAGCTCTTCACTCTTCTCTTGAAGGTTTGATATCACAGCCTTCCAGCAGGCCCATGCACGACTCTCCCACTTGCGAAAAAGGTTGATTGTTGGTGTAAGTCGATCAGCTTAAAAAAATATACACATTAACCCAACATTAGAAGAAGAGTTGAATTGACATTTAACTTGTTCTATAGAAATTGCCAATACACCATCCAAGACTAGCCATATACGTCACTCTAAGACCCTCATTTTAGATGTTATCTCATCCTAATTTAACTTTGTTTTATGTCCCTTCTGAAAAAGAAATACTACTCATTTAGGCTTCCACTACATACTACCTGCATTTTCAAGAGTCAATAGGCATACAAACTCGGTCAAAAGCAGTTAAAGGAACTGCTTATCAGTGGTCTTCAGTGTCGCAGTGGTATCACTCCTTTGGAGTTGACGCATTTGTAATGAAGACCGTCTTGGCTATGTATGGATGATTGATAGAATACAAATTTGATTAAATAATAATATTTATTGGAAAGTCACTGGCCGGTACGTGTGGTAATGTAATATACCTATTTTACATGCTGGCAGGTGATAAAAACTTTATCTGTATAGGAAAAATGACATTCGAAATTCAATATAAAAATTGAAAATAGTTGAAATTGTGAATAAAAAAATGTATACTGTGTCTCAGTACATATAGGGTTCTCACATCGCTAGGTTGCTTGGAAAATGTTAATAACGACATCTCTGGTGTCACCTCTCTCATGTAACAATGGTTTCTACAGGCACTCATCATCAATTATTATCATAAAATAAATTAATTGCAAAACGAAATACAGGGGTTAAGTCCTTTAGCTGTAAAGTAGGTTGAAGTCAAAGTAACTTCATTATGTAGGTAGTTCTTCAGTCTTTACTACAGTTTAAGTTGAAATAAAAACTTGGTTTACTTTCTGACTAAAAGAGCTACATAAGTACATATTATTATATATATAATAAAATCATTATGTCAATTATTGTATCAAGTATATATATATATGTATTATATATGTGTCAAGAGTGATATATTATGAAACAATTCTTCTCATTCATAAATGTTATTTCATTCGAAGTTACAGATCTGTGTTATTTTCAACTTTAATGCAGAACCGATGCTTAAAGTTTAATAACATTTATGATTAAGGGAAAAAGTTCTGAAGTTCCAACAAACAATAAGTAGCATCGCTGAAATTTTCAGGAGGATACATTGTTTTTATACTGTTTGCAATTTAACTCTGATTGATTTGGATTTTTTTTTCAATTGTAATTTTATATCGGTGAAACCATTCTGTTTGCTTCTCACTGTAGTTATACATAGGTTATTCCAAAATCTTTCAAAATCACTGTAATTTTTTTTTTGTGATATTTTCTCTTATTTGTTTAATTTTGAATGAAAAAATAATAATATTAATAAATCTCTTTATTGTACCTCAGATCAGTAGCAAGGTTAACTTATACTAGGGAAGTACAATTGGCGGCTTTAACACCCGGAGATATCTCTTGAAGGCAACCATGGCAAAACAAAATAGCATTTTGCAAAAATTATTGGTACGAAATAATTCGATAGTTTATTTTTGTCTTGAGAATTGTTAAGGAGAAGAGTGGAAAAGGTTCTTCAAAAATTAAAATAAAGCTTGGACCCTAAAATAGAGTTCTGCTGCAAGAAAAAGAAACTTAATTAACTCTAAATGCATTCGCCGTGCTTCAGTTAAAAAGACAAAGAACTTTTAAATAGAGCATAGGTATAAAAAACATACTTCATTTAGGCTAAATTGTCCTATTGACAGAAAACGAATTTTGAATGGGACTGTTAAACTAGTATCAGGCCAGGCCAGGCGCACTAAATGAGTTACACAACACTTTGTTTGATAGTTTGATGAAAAACAAATACATTTTGAGTTATATTGGAATTTTTTAATCGGGATGCATAGGGTTAAGGGAAATAAAGGACTTTGAAAGGTAATTAAAGCAAAAATTAGACAGGTAGCTACCAAGTCTACTACCACAGCTGGACAAAAACCTCGCACCACTGGCACTACGTAGTCTCAATGGTCACACGCGGGATTTTGATGATATAGACTTTCAACCCGGCTGTGCCCAGAAAGAATCTGGGGAGGTTGGATGGAAAAGAACCTGAGTCTTCAGCCCGGACTATTAACGAGCCTTAATGGCTCGGCGAGTGCAATCACACCACTTGCGTACCTCTTCGGGCGGGTACCACAAGCCGCTACCCGCACGCAACTCAGCCGTCCATTGATGAACTTCGGCGAGCAATTCCTACCCCACAGGGGAGGTCTGGATAATACGTACACCGCCAACTTCGACACAATGTGGTAACTGCGAATAACACTGACCGCCAATACCCTCTCAGCGCCTCAAAAGCGCGCTCTGTTCTGGGCGGTCACAGTTATCGTCCACACCATTTATCGTACAGTGCCATTGACAAGACCGATTAGACCTCGTGCACAGCCATCCTGTAACGACGCTGAGTCTAATCAAATTGAGCAAAAGTTGCCCAAACGTAGACACAGCGCCGACCAGCAAGCATGGTTTTGGAACTGCCCGTCGAAGCGCCATAGCATTAACCACTCGTAAATGAAGTGCCTCAATGCGCTCAACTACCAGGGAAACTCACCTGGTGGCCAGGCTCTGCGCCTGTCAAATTTCGTGCTCCGAGCGTGTCATGTTACGCCGAGTAACAGATTACGGCTAGGCTTGGGAATTGAGAAGCTACCTGGAAGGATCAAGTTGTACCCTTAAAACTTTTAATCGGAGACCTTTATTTCCCCAATTTATGAATTCCGGAATTACTGCATTAAATTGTTAAAATGTTTAGGTACGAATAAAATCAAAAATCGTACAAATCCGAGCACATACAACAACTAATAAAAAGTTGGTCAGTAAGTCTAATCAAAATAATTAATGGTGGTAACAAATATACATTTAAAACTTTGTAAATACATAATAGGTATATTCGTTTAAATTTACATAAAAAAATTAATATTAATGAAATAAATTTTCGTATAATCTACAAATATTTAATTACTTAAATTGTCTGGCCTTAGTTTAATGTAAAGGTGATGATCAGAAAAGATGCACGAAGTATTTTTTAGGGAAGTTAAATATCTAGTTACAAGCGCTGTGCGATTTCAATTGCTTTTTGTTATTTCGGAGCTAAGCGAAGCGAGCGAAGAGTTAGTATTTCTCTCAATAATTTTGCGATTCCGTCTGTCTGTACTATTATACATTAATATAATATGCTGTGCTTAGACTTTACAATAAGATAAATATTTTATCAAATCACCAAACCGAAGAACCACCAATCAGTCTATCCAAACCTAGTAAATACCATTCGAGTCTTTATAATAAAAGTTGTAATTAAACAAAACCATACCAATCTCCAAATGCGATTTTATAATAATAACATAAAATAAAGAAAATTAAATAAAAAATATAATAAGCAAAATTTAAACGTCGAGAACACAAAAAAACCCAAATAAAATACACCACCGTCTTAACTAATTAATTATTTATTATGAACAATAATATCTTCGATTTATAGACTGGTTTTTGCCAGTAAAGAGGATATCTTTGTTTTAATGACATGGATTAAGTTACGCATATCTTTTTAGGGTAATTTTCCTAATCATAATAATGTATAAGGATAAAATTTATGCATACGGAAATTAAAATATATTTTAAAAGATAGAAGAAATACGTATAACAACGACAAGTATATAAAAATAAAGTCCTAAATTTGTTAGACACTAGTATACATTATTCAATGTTAAGGGGTCAGCGCCAGCTGAATTCTCCATACAAATTGAGTACCGAAATAATTTTCAGTTTGAACATATTTCTACCGTATTATGTTGATATCCAGATTTAAACAGTATTTATCCAGACTCCTTGACTATTGCCTTTTTATTAAATAAAGTAACTAAAGTAAAATCTAACTAAATTTTGGGATGTTTAATTTTGCTTTTGTTTATATTAAAATATAAACTACAATACGTATTATACGTATTGTTGTTTATTGTTATACTATTGATTCAACAAAAGCATAGCTTATATTATCAAATTACTAATTATCGAAAAGAAATTTAAAAAAACATGGTGATTTCATTAATGATTATTGGTTGTGAGCAACACATCCATATTTATTGTAAAAACCAAATAGCAATACTATCGCGTCAAGCAGATGTCAATGTGTACTTGCATACTCAGTGCAGTGTTAGCTGGTGTGACACGCCGACAAGTGCACACAATAGGGCAACATATCATTTGCTAAATTGTATTGAATGTATTGTGAGTGTTTTGCCTTTGGAAATAAATCCCCTTTAGGGAATTAAATTAGAGTTTCGGAGTTCGTACGAAGTTTTTTACTCCTTCAATGGATTCAAAAAAATTGTTTCTAATCATCACATCGAGTGCAACTGCTATGCTATGGTATTTTAAATAATAACATCAGTTGCTAACTATTCTCCTTTAACGACATTTTTTTTAAAAAACTGGTGTTTAGTGTTTATAAATGACGTCGTCGATCTAGTCTAAAAAAAGTAGCGTAAGTTACTTCTTATATCATGAGCTATCAGTGAATAATAATTGTAATTACAAAGAGTGATCAACATAATTATGTATCGTACATCTGTCACATAAATGTCAGATGTCAGAAATATTATTATTATTAACGCCATCGAGTCGCAAACTAAGCAAAGCTTATATTATCCGTCCCCCGAGGTGTTGTTGAAAACTTAATTAAGTATGTAGGTCTTGTTGTTCGAGAAAATTTATTATCGTTCTGGGAACAGTCACTCACCTTCCCTTATAGAATTTCTCACCTCACCTCAGGATGATCTCTCTTTTCTTGACCCACCTATTAATGACAATGCACATCTCAATGTTACTCCTAAAGATGTTTTTTCCGCCATTTGCTCCTTTCGGAGTGGATCTGCTGGTGGTCTTGGCGGCTTGACATCGCAGCATTTGAAAGACATGGTATGTTCAAGCGCTGAAGAGCTCTCTCGGAGGAGAAGCTCCACATATCTTGGCAGCGAGAAAGGGGAGGTGACCTTGAAGGTTGACCTGAGGAATGCTTTCAATTCTGTAAATAAGGATATAAATAGTTGACACAAGGCAAAATTGAAACGCCTGAAAAAAAAAATCTGTGCATGGAGATATAAATTGTTGTTGGCTCTGGCTTCAGTTTTGGTTTGTGGCGATGTTATAGACAACAGAATTAATCTATAAGGACCATTTTAAGACTCTGCCGTTTGGTATCAACAAGGTGATCTACTGGGACCAGATATCTTAGTTTAGCAAATTTATCCCAGTTTAGAACAGATGAAGTCTAAATTTAACATTTGTATCTTGACGATGGAACTTTATACAGTTTTAGAAGATTTATCTTTATTAAAAAAAAAACTCCGACAAATGAGAAGTTTTTATTTGTGACTGTAGACGGACTCCCTACTATACAAAAATTTGATTCATTGGCAACTAACATTACAGTTTTAGAAAAATGTATCTTCGATTTCTTGGGTCCCTGGCCTTGGAAGACGGTTTTCAGATTTTCATGAGGACAAAATTGAAAATTTTGGTGAATGAACTTAATATTAATATCTATTCGGGTTCTACTGTTGTTCGTTACTGTCTTTTTGTACCTAATTTTACAAATGCGCTTCGTTTATCGCCCCTTGGAAATATTTACAGTTTTAGAAAAAGTTGACAAAATTATTCAAAATTCAGGTGGTTTTGGAATACGCAAAACTGTAGATGTCAGCCTTCCAGTATTTCTGTCTTCGGTTCATGGCACAGAAGGGTTAACTAGAAAATTCTTATAAACGAACTGTTTGTTTCTGAAGTGTCATGCAAGGCCATTGCTATTGATGCTTGGCAGATAGCTTGTCCCATTACTATATTACCTGCCAATGCATGTTCTTATGGACAATGGGACACGCCTTTATGTATTTTAAAACAAAAAAGACTTCTGGATACATCCACCAGATTTGCTGAGAGCTGATCGTTTGTTGGCTGTGGGAGATTGGAAAACAGGTTTATGGATTCATGCACTTCTGTCGCCCAATATAGGCACCCTGTCGGATGATACCACATTTCGTCTTACCTCTTGCCTCAGTTTAGGTGCGCTTTGTATGTATCCACTTTTTTGTCAATGTGGAGAAGCTGTTGAGAGTCTCGGACATCATGACTTTTCTTGTAGCAGAAGCGCTAAAAAAAGTCATGATGTCATATTAACGACACTATACGTCGTGCTCTTTTTACCGTCGGTGTTCGAGTTGAGAGAGATTATTATTCTTAAAATTCGAGTTACGCGTACAGTTAGCAAGGAATTTGTAAAATACATGCTGTTACAAGACCCTTATTTTTTTCCCCCGTGCGGAAATCCCCTCAGAGACCATTTCATGGTGGCATGTCGGACTCGAATTGACTAAAACCACACGCCGTCTTTGGTACTACTAATGGTAGCCGGGGAACCAGGTACACCCTAGAAAGGAAAACCCTGGAACCCCAACGTACCTCGGGCCACCCACTGTTTGTAGGGGGCCCCCTCCTGGGTGGAACCCCTATGTTCCCGTTACTATCCCTCTAGGCGCGCACGCTCCGCAGCGTCCGCACCTCCATCCGAGCCTGCTTCTGCTAGGGCGACAAATGGCCACATCTGTCACCCCTTGGCTTGCGCCTATGGAGGAGGGAAATCATTCCGCGATCTCCGGCGCCCTCTTTTCACTTTTTCAAAACATCTCAAGCTCTTTTAGGCTTGAGAGAAAATTGTTTTTTTTTTTAGGAAAGTAGAAGGTAGCTAAGAAAAAAATTTTATTTCTTCAAATTTTTTTTTTGGAAAGTATTTTCTTTTATTCACCTCATATATTCTTTTGCACGTATTTAGAAACAAGAAGACAAATGTTAAAGGATTTAGAGATTTAGTCTTGGATTTTGGTTGCACAAACTATCGGTGTATATATAGTATTCAGTAATTCTGGCGTGAAAATGCCACAGTCAGAACTTACTTAGTTTACTTTCGCATTTAAATATTATGGATTATTTTAAGATGTTTGCAACTGATTAAAATTTAATTTACACTGGGTGCTTTCTTTATCTCTAATAGACATTGCAGATGAGATACTACTAACATGTTGTAAATAACAGTATATATTAATAAAATGAAGTAATTAAAAATGAACCTTATCTGTACACCCTCAGTGTACATATTAGTTAATTACACATTTCCAAGCAAAATTCTCGTCTACTCACAGTTATATCATTACTTGAGTTTAAAAATTTGGTTATTCCTTTAATCGCAAAAAAGGTAAAAAAGGAAGTTATGGACGTATTATTTTAAAAATATTTTATTTTAGCCACTTATTGAAATATTTTCAGGTTAGTAACAATAAAATAGATTAAAAAGATAAAATGCACTGTTTTGATGAACATCATAAGATCGTAATCAACATTAGATGGTTATTATGACGTTCAGCTTGAAGTCGCCTAGACTGACCTAAGATTAATGGTATTTCGTCAAATAACGAGATTAACTGCCTCGTTGGTCTAGTGGTTAACGGAAGCGACTGCAGATCAAGAGGTCTGGGGTTCGATTCCCTGGGTTTTTCTTACTAGAAATTCTGAATAGCAGCCCGGAGTATGGAAGATGGCGGAGTCTCTCGCCCGTGCTCGGAGAGCACGTTAAGCCGTCAGTCCCGGTTGTCATGAACATCTATGGCAATCGTTATTGGGAAGTCAGTGCCCTCAAATATACCGACAACTAGTTCAACCTTCGAATTCAGTTCATCTTCAGGGTTGCGGAGGTCCGATGCCAGTTGCTACGTGTAAAAACTGATATTCAGGTAAAATCAGTTAAACTAGTAGCAGACCCCAAAGCTTGGGAATATAAAAGCTAGGAAAATGATGTGAAATAACGAGATTATTATTTTAAGCACTAATTAAATACATCTAAATTATTAGTGTCTAACTTTGTGAAAATCATGATATATCTACGATAGAAAGTAAATGTTATTACCTTATTTTAGCAAAAACATCTACTTCTCGACATGATGAAGAAAATATAACCTTTAGACCATCCCCAAACTTCAAACACATGAGGAAATATCAAAAGTCCAAATTTGAGGAGATGAATGGAAGTGACGGTTATAATGATTCCGCATCAACATCAAAAGTACAGATCCAAAATGTGAAAATAGAAGAGAAACCTCAAATCAAAGCTTCACCAGCACCTAAGCCAGAAGCATCATGTGTACAGCCTCCGTTGCCACCAAATTCTCCACCGCCCGACAGTCCGGTGAGAGATATTAAACAGGAAGTAATAGATGATGACTATGGTCAGTATAGCCACGCCCATGCTAATGACCAAGCTGCGCATAACCATGAACAAACTATGTATGAGCAGTATGCAGCTGATGCGGCTCTAGCAGACATCAATGAGCACGATCCCCTTCCTCATGGCCCTTTAACATCAGGAGAAACTATGTGTCGAAACTTTGTGCGTGGCACGTGTAAGAAAGGAGCATCTTGCATATTTGCGCATAAATTGATCTTGAACCAATTGCCGGGAGTATACACCTTTTGCAGAAATTTTCAGAATAGACAGTGCACATTTACTAGGTGCAAATTTGTCCATGCCACCGTTTTTGAAAAGGAACTATTCTTCAGAAGTGGATACCTTCCACCACATGCTCTTGCGCATTTAAAAGCTACTCCACCACCGCCTCCGCCACCACCGCCCCCACCACCACCACCACCTCCACCAGAAGAAGGTAAATGTTAATAGTTATTAAAACTTTATGAAAATATGGCAATAACTAAAGTGTTAAAGCTCACAGAAAAGATAGTCTAATGTCAAACTTGCCGCTTACTACTGCACAGAATGTTGTGGTTTCGATTCCCACATTGTACTACACTTTGTTTGATCCAATGTGTTCCGAGTCTTGATGTTCTTAATATCCATTTCACATGTCCTTGTGAAGTCCCTCGCGAAGCAAAGATATGTTTCTAGGCTGGATAAAAACAATAAAAATTGTGTTACAATAAAATAAAAAAAACTGCCATTCTTAACGTATTCGTAATGGAAAGTATACCTTTGTCGTATCATGGCCTTAAATAAATAATACAATAAACTTTATCAATTTTAGTCTTAAACAAAATGGTTTTGTAAGGAATTCATGAAAACATATACACAACCATGAAGTAATGTGTTTGTTTTTATTTTCATTTGTAACAGCACACACTTAATGAGTCGCCACGCTTATATACTTTGCTAACGATAAACTTTGTGATAATGCATTAAGAAACAGTGCAACATTCTTTCCCATTTTGTTTACGCTCTCAAAAAGTACATCAACATCTGAATTTGGATGCAGTACACAATAAGTTGTACTGCCCTCGTCGAGGCAAGCGTCTTACAGGTGGAGTTACAAAGAGTCAATACTGTCGACTCTCGCACAAAGAAATAAATAAATACTCTTTTTAGCAGGGGTATTTTGTTACATAAGTATATACACACATATACATTAATATACCCTTTTTTTATTCATTATAATATTTATCAAAAAATGGGGCTTATTTACTGCTTATCGTTACACGCACACAGATGTCCGTGTTCCTACAGTGACATTAGCGGTTATCACGCACACTTATATAATAAACGGCGTCATGTTACTTAGCAAGTAAATTCCATCTCGCTTACTTTGGTAGAATACAACAAACTTCACCAGTTATGCTTCCTGTTTTCGTATTGCGTAATATTAATGTGAATAAATAATTTTCAGAACCAGCACACGCTCAAGAACACATTCCAGGATATTATATTCCGGGGGTCATCCTGGATGCAAAGTAAGCGTCTGTCACTTTATACTTTCTTTTTTCAGAGTAATACATAGCTAACGGGACACCCAGAATTTTTTTACTTTTTTATAAACGAGCAGATGTATCGCCTGATGGTAAACAATTACCGCCGCTCATGGACACCCATAACACTAGAGGTGTCATAAGTGCGTTGCCGGCCTTTGGGGGANGGATATTATATTCCGGGGGTCGTCCTGGATGCAAAGTAAGCGTCTGTCATTTTGTACTTTCTTTTTTCAGAGTAATACATAGATAACGGGACACCCAGAATTTTTTTACTTTTTTATAAACGAGCAGATGTATCGCCTGATGGTAAACAATTACCGCCGCTCATGGACACCCATAACACCAGAGGTGTCATAGGTGCGTTGCTGGCCTTTGGGGGACGGGGAGGGGGATAGGGGGAGGGAATGGGGTTAGGGTCTCCAGTATCCTCACTCACTCGATGAAACACAGCGCAAGCGCTGTTTCACACCGGTTTTCTATGAGGCCGTGGCATCACTCCGGTCGAGCCGGCAAATTAAAGCCGAAGCGCGGCCCTCCAAAGTTGAAATATATATATATATAAAACATGTTTTATTTATTCTTATTTAGGACAACAAACAATTTCGCGTAATTAGTTATAAATAATAAGTTACAAAATATCCTTATTTCTAAGACGTCTTTAACTAATTACGCAACCTGCAGTGCAGTCTGCCCTTCGTGATCAAGAATCTGGCAAGAAACTCCATGGACGCTCCTTTTTTTAAAACAAATAAATAGGTTTTACAATTTTTTGAAGTGAAATCTTCTCGTGTACCGAGATTGAAAGATACAGTTAGCTGCTTTTTACTTTTGTGCCGCTGTGTTTAGTATATTCGGTTAATTCGTAATAATTGTCATAATTTACTTGTTTTATCTCGCATTTTATTTAAAGTGCAAGGAGGTTTATTTCAGATAGCTTAAATAACTGTTTGTGTTTTATAGATTGAGTTTTCACTTCTGTCGGCAGCCCTCATGACTGCTTTGTGTTTTTTTAATTACGGGACTTGAATAAGAACGAAGTCGACCAAAGGAAATAAAACAAAAACATTGGAGTACTTCCTGTACGGTCACGAGCTAACCAATCATGCGCCGTTATTACTCAAAACTGCACGGAGTAGTGAATTACAAAATCGAAAACCAAAATTACCAGATACAGAGCAGCAAACGAAAAAGTTAATGGATATATATATATACATAAAACTTCTATATGAAAACTAACAGCTAATATACCTAATGCCATAAAGCAATAGCAATTTTTCTGCCAAATTTCTAGTCAATCATACCAGCGTATCCTGCAGCACAAAGATTTAGAACGAGAATGATTGAAATGCTGAAGATTTTTGCTGAATTTGTAGCATTTATTATTTTCTTATGTGGTTTTACAGTGTCACAGCCATGGCGAACATGGGTGTGGAGTGTGCCTCAGTCCCTACGTACATGATGCAGACACCACAAATGTCTCTTGATCCAAGCATCTATGCGCCTTCGACTTCAACCGGAATTTCTACCAGTACTAACCGCAGTATGAAACGAAATTGGACTGAAACTTTGACTGAAGAGGAATGTAAGTAGAACTTTAAAAATATAGCAGATTTATGTATTGGAGAACTATCTTGATACTTTACTTCATTTCAGTAAATTTTAACTAGTTGGAAAATTGATATGTACATGTCAACTAAAATCATGTTTCTATCCTTGTAAAATAATACAACCATATCCGATATTGTATATTGAAAGAGGATGTAAAGTATCAAGACTATCATATAAATGTTTTTTAAGATAGACTTCAGTGGGTGGCTATAATTAACATACTGCGCGTCAAATACACGAACAGTATATATGAAATACACAAATTGCTTGCAGCTTTTAACTGTAGCTATGGTCTTATAAAATTTAAGAACTCATAATATAGATATTGTTGACTTGAAATATAATAGTGAG
>PKRV01000558.1:294691-342077 GCA_003709505.1 Hyphantria cunea | reverse complement strand
TTTCGTTTATATTTGATACACATTATACTGGCACCGTAACGATGCATAGATAATTAAGTCGTGTCTCGTATTTCTCTTAACTCGGTTGCTTACATTACAAGCTCTTTTTATAAAATGTTACTGCTTCATTATTAAGAGAGGTTCCTACCGGTATTGGTAATCATTTTCAATACGTCATTACTCTTTAACTTGTAATCTGTAACAATTTAAATTATTTAAAAAAGCCCGACTGCATCAACATCTGTCATCTTTATTAAATTATTTTTTTTTTAATTAAACATGTAAGTTGTATATATATTCGTAATCACCGTTAAAAAATATTTATTTTGCTATCACACTTGTTGTGTTTTGAAAACTATTTTTGAGATTAATTTTTAGCTCCAAAAGCCCTTAATTTTGATTTTTTTATTTTGATGTACCTAATGTCACTCCACGACTAAGACAAATCTATAAATCTATTGACACCACTCAGATAGAAATACGGCAAGCCGTTTAGGCTCTAGGGCGTGCCAAAGACATTTACATATGTACATACACTTGAAAAACATAACCCTCCTTCTTTCGCAGTCGGGTAATTAAAGGGAAGTCAAGCACCCAAGCTCCTCACAATGGGTGACATCACCATTTTAATATCTGTTAAGTTCTTATGCAGTCTTCTATTTTAAGCGTCATATTGGCGTGCACTTAAGTGCCTACACCTGCCTTTATTTTCGAGGCTATGTTGTGCTGTGGTTTTGCTATAACGGTGCCAGTATAATTCGTTATTTTAACATTCACTATGTACGGATATGGTTATTAATTAAAAATGTATATTCATATATGTATATATAGAAAAATTTCACAAAAACAAAACCCTTTTTCTACGAGATTTGAACCCCATTAACTATAGTATTAATATTTGTCGAACCTGAGCAATATTTTGCGAAGATAAAGGACTGAAGGAAAACGAGGAAAGTAATTATAAAAAAAAGGGAGTAATATCATTTCACGAATTATCAATATCAGCTTGGGAAGAATGCTTGTCCCTTAACCAGGTTTATGTTTCCGGTCGGTTCTGTCAAAACAAAGCGAAAAGTCCAGTATCATATCAAATTTGAATTTATTATTTAGAAGGAAACTCCTTATCTCAAGAAAATATTAATCTGTTTCATTGAAAATGAAAATCAATAGTGTTCTTTGCGTTTCATGCCTGTTATATCGCTCCACAGTGCGTCATGATTTGCGACCATCTCATTTTTATATAATTTTTGGAACAAACATTAATAGATATGAGGCCTAAAATTGTTTTGTTACGTTTTATTTCATAGAAATAGTAAAAGCCGTTGAGAAAAATTAGTATATTTCGAACCTTTCTTACAAATGTATTGTACCTTTCTTACAAATGTAGTTTTTTCCCACCATAATGCATCTACCTCACAAAATTTATACACCACCCAAAGGTTGGCTGGTAAAAAGTGCATGAAGTTCTAAAAAAAAAAAATATTTAAAATATTTAAAAAACTTTTTTCTTTTCTGCTCTTATGTGTCAAATTACAGTTTACAATATGGCCGTACAATGCACTTATTAATTAATAGCTAAGCTAACGAATTATGAAAAAATATGAAAAGTCAGAGAAATAATCTCCATTTCTTTTAACTGTTACACGTATAAATCATAATCTACTATTACATTATATAACATAATCAGTATTTCTTTATTTTTGAATGTATGTAGATTCTGTTTTTTTGCAACTCTTTATCCCACGTTGGCTCATCAAATATTAACCTAGATGTGTCTGCAACTCCGCTGATATAACACACTGTGCCTCATCTGACCATCATATTATTTTTGCACACTTTGCCATATATATATACGTTATGCTAAGTTATTTAATTACATAACGACACTATAAAAAATTAACATTGTGGTAGACTTTTTTTAAACTTATTAATAGTTTACTTAACATACGTATATAAGTGTTTTCCTCTCTTTTCATTATGTATTGCCGAAAACTGCACTTTTATTATGGTATTCGTTTGCATCAAAATAAACAGCGTACAAAGGTACGCTGTGTATCGAAGAAGATCTACGGAGTTTACTGTAGGGAGTGTCTTCTAGAGGCTGAGTCAACACTGTTTTTACCGCTTTAATAGTTACCCTGAAGTTGAAAACTTACAGCATGGTTAATAATTTTTACAGATTGCCTATTTTAGGTACAGTGGAATTCTAATACTGTTGCTTTTCATCTAGTCCTGCTTCAGTTAAATAGTAGCTATTGTATAGAGCTACCTTCGACCAGGCGAGGTGCTCATACTTGGTGGGCCACGGCTCAACTTATGAAGTTGTGAATATGACCAACTGATGAAGTTGTAAATCGCCGCGAGAACTTCTATATCGCGATACAGGATTATTAGTTACGTCATAGTTCGTTACTCCGTAGTTCGGTGTATCTAAGGTAGATAGCGCTGTAGTATTCTGTTTCACTATATGTTCCCCTTTCATCTTCCACTGCTTAAAACTGGCCTCTTNGAAGAATGCTTGTCCCTTAACCAGGTTTATGTTTCCGGTCGGTTCTGTCAAAACAAAGCGAAAAGTCCAGTATCATATCAAATTTGAATTTATTATTTAGAAGGAAACTCCTTATCTCAAGAAAATATTAATCTGTTTCATTGAAAATGAAAATCAATAGTGTTCTTTGCGTTTCATGCCTGTTATATCGCTCCACAGTGCGTCATGATTTGCGACCATCTCATTTTTATATAATTTTTGGAACAAACATTAATAGATATGAGGCCTAAAATTGTTTTGTTACGTTTTATTTCATAGAAATAGTAAAAGCCGTTGAGAAAAATTAGTATATTTCGAACCTTTCTTACAAATGTATTGTACCTTTCTTACAAATGTAGTTTTTTCCCACCATAATGCATCTACCTCACAAAATTTATACACCACCCAAAGGTTGGCTGGTAAAAAGTGCATGAAGTTCTAAAAAAAAAAAATATTTAAAATATTTAAAAAACTTTTTTCTTTTCTGCTCTTATGTGTCAAATTACAGTTTACAATATGGCCGTACAATGCACTTATTAATTAATAGCTAAGCTAACGAATTATGAAAAAATATGAAAAGTCAGAGAAATAATCTCCATTTCTTTTAACTGTTACACGTATAAATCATAATCTACTATTACATTATATAACATAATCAGTATTTCTTTATTTTTGAATGTATGTAGATTCTGTTTTTTTGCAACTCTTTATCCCACGTTGGCTCATCAAATATTAACCTAGATGTGTCTGCAACTCCGCTGATATAACACACTGTGCCTCATCTGACCATCATATTATTTTTGCACACTTTGCCATATATATATACGTTATGCTAAGTTATTTAATTACATAACGACACTATAAAAAATTAACATTGTGGTAGACTTTTTTTAAACTTATTAATAGTTTACTTAACATACGTATATAAGTGTTTTCCTCTCTTTTCATTATGTATTGCCGAAAACTGCACTTTTATTATGGTATTCGTTTGCATCAAAATAAACAGCGTACAAAGGTACGCTGTGTATCGAAGAAGATCTACGGAGTTTACTGTAGGGAGTGTCTTCTAGAGGCTGAGTCAACACTGTTTTTACCGCTTTAATAGTTACCCTGAAGTTGAAAACTTACAGCATGGTTAATAATTTTTACAGATTGCCTATTTTAGGTACAGTGGAATTCTAATACTGTTGCTTTTCATCTAGTCCTGCTTCAGTTAAATAGTAGCTATTGTATAGAGCTACCTTCGACCAGGCGAGGTGCTCATACTTGGTGGGCCACGGCTCAACTTATGAAGTTGTGAATATGACCAACTGATGAAGTTGTAAATCGCCGCGAGAACTTCTATATCGCGATACAGGATTATTAGTTACGTCATAGTTCGTTACTCCGTAGTTCGGTGTATCTAAGGTAGATAGCGCTGTAGTATTCTGTTTCACTATATGTTCCCCTTTCATCTTCCACTGCTTAAAA
Organism: Hyphantria cunea; assembly: GCA_003709505.1. Lineage (NCBI taxonomy): Eukaryota > Metazoa > Arthropoda > Insecta > Lepidoptera > Erebidae > Hyphantria > Hyphantria cunea. The sequence goes on along the minus strand of PKRV01000558.1, from coordinate 338,080 downwards.
CTGGCCTCTTGCAATGATTACCGAACTCGATCTTCAGCTCTCCTTATTCAGTTTTCCCCGCCATTTCCTCAGATTGTCACTCATCTTGGTCGTAGTGTATCTTACACTACGTTTTCCTCCACATAAATTACATTCAAAGTTGCTACAGAGCTGTACAGAAGAAGTTTCAATACACTTTATTACAGAAATAATATTAACAATATATTTACTTAATGACATGGGGTCGAAATATAAACGAAGTATAAAAAATCTTTTAGCAACCATAGCCAGGTGACAATAAAAAATACATTTGACATATTTGTCAAAAATATGTTCTTCTTTTGATGAAATGGCAACCAGCTAATCAGCTATTTCTGCCAATGTCAAGTGTTTAAAGTCTTCCAAGTCTTCGAGTCTTTAAGTCTTCGTCGTGATGAAAATAATGTTAAAAAATGTGGATGAGATGAAATGGGGACCGTCTTTCGAAAAAACAAAGAACGATCCCCCAAAAATATATATGCATATTGTTCGCCTTGGAAAGATGGTGCCCATTTCATATTACCCACATTTTTTATCATTAATTTCATCACAACGAAGTCTTAACGACTTGAAGACTTTAAATACTTGCCATTGGAAGAAATTGCTCATCCGACTGGTTTCCATCTCATGATAAGAAGACGTTTATTGTTTTAAATTATGTATGGATCTTATTCATGACTACGGCGGATCTGCCATATTTGGAGAAAATAAATATTAAAAAAAATTATCACGTGTTTTTATTTGCCCTACTGCAGAGCCTGATTTATTGCGAATATTTAATGCTGTGCGACGTATATATATCCGATATGATTGTCTTTATAATTGTTCATAAATAGAAGATTGTTTAAAAAGTTAAACCAGACTGATGAACGAAGTACTCGTACATTTACATATACCCACATTTTCATTTCTAACCGATTTCAAAAAATCTTTTTTTTTATTTGGAAGCTGCTGCTTCTCGTGTGGTCCCATTTCAATTTGGTCCAGTTCTGGAAGTCGTTTTTTTTTTGGTTAAAATTGTGATTGTCAGACATGCATACTTACTGCTGTACTACACAGTACAAAAAATGTAAATGTCAAAACAATTGTAATTGATGGTATCATGTACATAATTACAAATTTTAATTTTAAAATAGACTTAAGGTGCCGCGGGGAAATTTTTATAAAGTATTTTTATGAAGCATTTTGCCATTTTAAAATAATAATAATAATTTTTTTAAATGTAGTTGGTTGTAGAAGTGTGAAATACGTATTTTAATGCCAAATCATAAAAACTATCAAAGAAAAATCTCCAATGGATAATAATTAATTCAATTGATAACCGTGTCAATTTGAGGTAAATAAATTAGTCCGAGATTCCGGTCAACACAGCACGTCATTTTAGGAGGGATGAAATTTTTAGGGTAGGTAGTCTAACATATAATCAGAAAGAAATGTATACTCGCTCAGCTGAATGCGGGTTCGTTTTACAGTTAGCAGGTATTAAAGGTGTAAAAAACATGCAAACTTACTTAATTTTAAGAAGCCTGAATTTTATATATTTTTTGTTCTCTTGAAATTAAAATTTCAAAAGACCTCTACGTACACTTTATCAAATAATCTTACGCCAAAAATGTCTTACATCATTTTGGAATAGAGCGAATACTTTTTCATTGCTGGACCGATATTCACCAAGCTAAGAACCACCGCAAGAAACTGGCTTTCGAATGAAAAAAGCCACTTCAAAATCGGTCCATCCATTTGAGAGCTACGATGACAGACAGATATCGACGTCAAATTTTTTAACACCCCTGTTTTTGCGTTAGAGGTTAAAAAAGATAACAGTAAGGCGCAAATTAATCAAAGAATTACATTTTCAAATATGAAATTTACTTCGTAAATATTATATTTTTGTACCTAGATTTCTTCTCCCGTGGAACGTATACGTATTACTTTGTTGGAGGCAGATCCGTGCTTAACCTAGGTCCTTCCACCTGGTTGAAGCACGGGGACTATATGTCCACGTGGTCCAACAGACGACGTTACTAGTCTGACTTACTTTCAATGTCATATTAATAATATTATTATACACCAGTTTCATTACAACGATATCTTAAAACTAGGAGTACCTACATATGGCGGCCTAATCGCCCGAAGGCAATCGCTTACAGGCAACCATGAGAAGCGTGTGGTAGGATTAGAAAGTGTATTAGGAAGAGAATGTGTAGTAAAAGGAAATTAAAGTTATTATTTGTAGTGTATATTGTTATTATACAATATATTAGTAATAATCGCTTCACAATATAGCAATAGTAACGTACATAAATAAATTCAAAATAAATAAATTGAGACTAGGTTTTAGTAAAAATTCTAAAGAATTATTACTATGAGAGTAAACTTCTTTGCGTTTTAACTAAGTTGGTCCTGGTCACATACTGATAATAGAATACGCCCTTTGTCGTCAAATCCATGGGACTGAAATTTCTTCATCAACCCGCTCATTTCTTTTTTTTTTCTACGGGGCAACGTCACCGTCTCCCTATTCTAAGTAAGTATACAGGCTAAAACTCACAATATAAAACGTCCACTACGCAAGCAGTTAATCGAGTAATCATACGCCAAAAATGCCTTACAGATCATTTTGAAAAGTGTTTTTAATTTTAAATAAAAATATAAAAGACAAAATTTTGTGTATCAATTCCCAGCAATGCGAATGTGACTTATTAAATAAATTACAGAAATATTAAACGATACTAGAAAAAAACGGTATATTCATTAAAAAATATAATCTTTTTACGGAATGAATAAAAAGATTTTAAAAACATTTACATACAGCAGGGAAGTGGNACTATTATATCGGCCGATACAGAATCGTTACTGTGCGCTCTCCCAACATCTTCACGCTGATTAAGAAACCAACCATTCTATCGGCCTACCCAAAGTTTGCAGTATGGCCCGTCTCTTATCGTGCGTTTATACGCGTAGCACTTCTTGATAACCCTCCACGAATACAATCGTGTAAACGGACTCTTTGGCTTCCGTTGCGTGAGATTGTGATAGCTTGTTGCGGACCCGGGCATTTTTGCAGCATTGTAGTTTGTGAGCGACTGCCAAGTCCTCGCAGACGTGTAAACAGCATTAAAATGCTAACAATATACTTGTAAAATGACGACTAAAAATAATTTGTGACAGTGATAGCTTCAGTGTTGCCAGTATAATAATATCCAATTTGAAATTTTTGTAAATACATGTTTGTTACAGGTTAAATTAATAAAGTTAATTATTCTTATCAACAGTGGAGTAACTATTTTAATGATCTGTCCTGAAATAATACTTAGGTTTTCAAATAATTTAATAATCAACTATGTCTGGCTATTAAACACCAACCAACAGCTATTTATTACTGGAAATAATGAAAATACTCATTTAATTATTTTTTAGTGCAGTTGAAATTGAGGTGTTAAATTTTTGAGAAAGCTAAAAACTTGGCAACCCACCCGAATCATATATGGTTATAATTCTTTCATTACATTTATATAGCACGTTGCAAAATAATAGTAAAACATACCTGTTTGAAATCAGTAGGGTTAAAATAATTGACAATATTATAAGGATCGTAGTTTTAATTACAGTTCCGTTATTAAAACAACGAACCTTATACCTTACAACACAAAATCTACGGCTCGGTATTTTTTCTTTCTTTGCGATAGGTAGTACAAAGCAGCAATGATTATTACTCTCCAGATTTTGCATCTGTTTACGTCAGTAGGTACTCTGCTACGATCAGCACGATACTAAAACATTTGGCGCACACCCTCAGCTCTGACAGGCTACGCGCTGACCTGTCGGCACCGATGGTCAGCATTACTTTAAAACCAGCCTAATATTCAGCAGATATTTTTCTTTCGAATCGTACAATAAATTATCACAGTTAATTGTGTCAAAGTCAATTATTGAATAAGTAACATTATATAAAAATAATTTTGAGAGTTATTATGCTTAGAAATGTTGAAATTTATAAACTCCAGAATATTTTGAAACAAAACTTTAGTGAAAACACATAACAAAATATCCGTAATATATTTGCTTCTATAAGTGATTTCACCCGCGCTGTTTTTGGCAAGATTACTTTATCCCGGAATAATGCCCGGAATAAAACGGAAGGGCGTTTATTCACATTTTATAGTTTTTTAATTAATCCCAAACCCCGTTCGGCTATGGCCTCTTCGATCAAAAAGAGGCAATTGGCAAATACGGGCAAAATTCTGGTGGTGGTATTTGGCCGTAATGTAAAAAATATTGTATTCGTAACTAGCTTTTATATGTATGTTTTGCAGATACCAATATCACAAAAATAAGGTTGAGAACATGATTAGTGCTACTGAAGAGATCAACAAGAAGTTGGCGCAAATGAATTCCAAAAATCAGCGTCTATGCACCGTACTTGTGACGTTGTTCAAACCGGTAATATTAATTTCAAGCTTTAACCCGCTGACGGCTGAAATTAACATTTTAATCAAATATGTATATAAAACCTTATCATAACATTCCTAATATCTTCTTCGGCATTCACAAATTGTAATTACGCTTGATTTTTTTCAATTTCAGTATTAAATTTCAACAATAACTTACTGATTACTTACTGATTTGATAGTATGCTTATTTTTAACATGAAATTTAACTTTAACTTAACTTGTAAGTAACTATTTAACACGAGAAACTTCCAGTTTAGACAGTTCCCGCGTAAATTTTCAAAGATTTAGTACGTGATAACTAACAAATATCTTTAGTGGATCATAACATCAAAATGATAATTTATAGAAAACTTGAATAGTTATTTATGCAAGTGATATATATTATTATATAATAATATTTGTAAATATAAGGGGTATTAAAATACGAATATGGGTTTATTAAATAGTATCACATGAGTGTTTAATACTTAAATATGTACAGTTGCATACAAGACCTTATTTACACCCATGATATGAATCTTCTATAAAAAGTTCTGAAACAGGTAGTTAGGCTTAGGCCGCACTACGGTTTTTTTCCGCAAACCGGTAAACCGAAAAATCGCAGGAAACGCACACACGGTTAAAAACCGCGAAACTGACCACGATTGTTTTAGTTACAAGATGGATTTCAAGAGAGCTGTATGTGTTGTTGCTCTAATACTAAATAAAAGTCACTCAAAATTTCTAAAATATAGGGTCCATTCACTGACTAGCCGAAGATTTGAATAAGGTTTTCATAAAAAATATTTAAGAAAACAACCTGAGAAATTTTTCAACTACTATCGAATTTCAGTAGCCAACTTCGATACAATTTTGCAAATTGCTTTGCGAAATACTTCCACACATATATTCATAATATAATTCATTTGAAACAGACTCCGATTCAGACGACTACATAGTGACAAGATAATAACACGATTCTTCGTATTGGTGTGCCGAATAATGACAGAACCGCCCGCGGTTGTCGCGTCAAACTGTGCTGGCTAATAAAAAAAAAATGGCTCCACGTTATGCCGTGGGAGAGCCACGCTTCGGCATGAATGGGCCGGCTCGACCGGAGTGATACCACGGCCTCACAGAAAACCGGTGTGAAACAGCGCTTACGCTGTGTTTCATCGAGTGAGTGAGGATACCGGAGGCCCATACCCCAATCCAACGCCCCCTATCCCCCTCACCATCCCCTTTCCCCCCAGGCCGCCATAGTGTGGGTCACCATGCTGCATTGTTCTTTTTCGCATTGAAGATGGTGACCACCACTCTTGGATTCTGCTCATGCTTTCCATCAGGCAGCGCAGTCATTTTGGCAGTTTAAATATAAAAAAAAAAAATATATATAAGTTTTATGAATTACAAATTTTGTTGCGGTTTTAAATCAATCTGGGGAAAAAACCGTCAGTGTGGCCACTTCCATTAGTTTCCTTTATTCAAAAAATCAGGCTGTTAAAATCTGCGGCGGTTTAGCCGTAATGCGGCCTAAGCCTTATATGGCGAACAAAAATGGCGGGATACAACATGAATTCGAATAACAGTTTTTTTTTTAATACGGCATTGTGGTAGTGAAGTGCTCGTACCTGAAAAAATTTTTTTTTTTCAAAATGGAGGTGTATTATGAAATTTAGTACTTTTTATCACTTCGTTTGTATGATATTATTGTTACTATGATACAGGATGTTTTAATGTTGGCAATAAGCTAGTTGTTTCAGTAACTTTTATAGAGGATTTATAACATGGGTGTAGATAAATAAAAATTATGAATACTATCGCCTCTTTTGAAATAATTGTCTAATTCTATCCATTACTACACCTTTCATTACGGTAATATATAATTTTTATTTATTTTTTTACTTTTTAACGTGTTTACGTAGATTTCATATAAAAATTATCATTAAATAATTTAAGTTATATCATAAGACGGTGTTTTTAAACATATTTAATTCAATTGTAAACGTTTATTCTAGTAAATAATTGGTTGAGATCTTTTTTACAGCATACTACTTCTACCGCAACAGCGCCTGGTCTTACCACTATGGGTGCAGGTCTAGAAGACAAAGACAAGGTAAGGCTGTAACGTAATGTCTAACGATAACATATGTATGTTTTTTTTTTTTTACTCCCGCATTTGGAATATACATTCCTGTGTCGCGGGGATCTTTACAAACATACATGAAACGGACACAAAGTACACCCAGACTTAGAACAACAATTTATGGATCACACAAAGTGTTGTCCCATGTAGGATTTGAACCCACAACACTTGGCGCAGTAGGAAGTGGCGTGGCGACCACTGAAACCACTAGGCCAACCGTGTAGTCAATAAAACAATTGTTGATAAGACATTCTGGTTTATCGTTATTGCAGTCATACTTATTTGTGCCCCATGCCTAATCGACGTCCCGAGTAGATATGAAATAGATTTCTTCTTTGACTGCCCGGTTTGTCTAATTGTTTAAGCGGTCGCCACGCCGCTTCCTACTTTGCCAAATGTTGTGGGTTCAAATCCTACATGCGACAATACTTTGTGTGATCCACAAATTGCTGTTTTGAGTCTGGGTGTTCTTTGTGCCCGTTTCAGTATGTTTGTGAAGTCCCCCGCGACACAAGATTAATTTCTAGCGCAGGATTTGTCTTTAAAAAAATATAAAGATAGATAATATACCTATAATGAAATATTTAAACAATAAGGAAAACTTATGAAAGATAATGGATGCCAGAACATTTGAATAGTCCTCCATAGTGTGGGTCACCAAGCAGCATTGTCTGCATCCGCATCGAGTATCGCGACCACCACTCTTGGATTCTGCTCATGCTTTCCATCAGGCAGAGTAAGAATCACTGGTAGGCTAAACATTACTGTTGAAAATGTTATTGTTTTGGAGTAGTCATACGCGGACGTGCCCTATTGTTAAAGTATAAAGACCCAGATGGGCCTACGCACTACACTGCTGTGATATAGAATGGGTTTATGTTGTAATAGTAATAATAATTGCTGACAGGAGATTGTTTTTGTAACGAAAAAGATGCTATAGCTACACTCTCTAGTCGGCCGGCCTGTTTTGCTCCATGCATGTTTCATATAAAAACTTTCATTCAACATGCACATTCTTTATTGTAAAAATATCATTTCTTGTCATTTCAGCAAATTTTAGACCAAATAAATTTACTTCTTGGTAATAGTACCCGAACATCAGTCCCGGCGGAAGAAGATAACGTCAAGGTAATCACATAAATTTATACTTATATAATTTATTCTATCGACTGTCGGTGGTAGAACTTGTTATTATACATTCTAGAATTAAACTCACTCACACTTAATAAAGTAGTGTAATAAGGACAAATTAGTTTAATTCTAGAATGCAAATACATAATTATTTCATTACAAAAACGTAATGAAAAGTCTTTAAAATACATTGAAATAGGTTTTATGTATTAATGAATATAATAATATAATAAATTACTTATGTCTATAAAAATTGCTCCGTCCACTAGGATCCCCTGCTTAGATGCCCCGGGGATTCATTTGGAATTTTCGGCCACGCTGATAGGGGGGGGATCTTTTTCGATTTATATATTGATCCCCTAGGGATCATTTAGATCCACCGCTTTTTTTATGATATAGGTGGCAAACGAGCAGACGTATCGCCTGATGGTTAGCGATTACCGCCACCCACGGATACCCGCAACACCAGAGGCGTCACAAGTGCATTGCCAGCCTTTTAAGAAGGAGTACGCTTTTAAACCGATAGGGGATATATTTGTATTTTTTGTCTAAGAAAAAGATTCCTTAATACTTTTCAAAACCTCATCGAGGTAATTGACTCTTACGTTTAATTTGGACCAACCAAAACCACTTAGTTATTTGGTCTCGATGTTGTCGGATAATTGAATTAAAGGAATCTTAAAAAAAATTGGTTGCCTGTAAATTCGGTTTACGGACCATAATTCACGTGGGATAGATGCATCCCAAGAAGAATGCTTAGGCCGATCGTACCTATCTATCGCTTGCACACTCGACTCAGGCGTAATGTGAGAATAAATCATACTTTTTGCTGCACGGCACTCATCGATAAAGAAGTCGTTATCACGTCATATATACCTTTTGTTTTTAATGAGTCTCCGAAGTAAATAAATAGTATTTTTGACTACTAACAGTGTAATGATGTATTTCAGAATCTGCTCGGCAACAGCATGAATCTTCAACTAATGGCGAAACTTCTCGCTAATGCGCTGGAGCCTTCATCGCAGTAGATACATACCACCATCGAAAAGTCTATTTTTACTAAACTCAAGACAACTTTGAAGTTTTTAATATATCTCTTATAGAATTTTTACACTGTCGCAATGTTATCAGCTTCTTTCATATATACCATTGGCGGCTCCAATCAATTACTAAAAACCAGTCTTATTACTTTAGATTTAAGTTTCAAAAACTAATATTTAAAATGCATATGAAATGAAAACACCCAATGGTATATTTGATCGTAAGCTCAAGATCGTGGATCATATTTTGGAGTATATTTATCACCTTGTAACAAATTAATGACTTTATGTTCTATTTGACTAACACCGTTTTTTATTTTTTATTATATTTATCATGCGCTTGATTAATAGCCATACCAGGGATATATACAAGATATACCTAAAAGACCGTACCGAAATATATATGATACAGATTATTTCAAGTAAAAATCGTTGAAAAATTTTGTGGGGTTTTCAAAACAAGTGGGTACTTCGATTGAAAATCAAGGATTTTCTTAAACGAAACCTGGCGATTAAAAAAGAATTAAAAATTCATAATGTTGCTTTCTATATAAAATAATTAGCATCGACAAGAAATAGTTTTTTCGTTACGTTGTTTTTATATCTTGTCACTAATTTTGAAAAACTGTTTTATGATATTCGGAAGTATATCCTATTGTCAAAAACAGTTATATTTCTACAAAAAGTAAAGTTTTAGTAGGAAAAAATTGCGTTTTAAATTTAAAATTCATGAGAAAACGCTCTGTGGTGTCATGACGTCTGTTGTGTAAAATGCGATAGTGTTAAATATAGCTCTTGAAAACAGTGAAGTAATCGTCGATCGCCGCCGAACAATTTTCTTTTTTTGTGATGATTGGTGTTCATAGCGGATTGCTGTATTTCGTACTTTTAATTTTTAATTAGCTATTAATCTTGCTTTAAATATGAAAATAAATACAATTTTACTCTATGAACCCCATTTCATCAGATAAATACATAATTTTAGTGGTTCTTGGTTACCGTCACCATGCGATCATCACCCGAGGCAGTTTTATTCGATTCATATTTGATGCTACATAACTATAAACGTACAGAGCTGCTATAACACACAAGTGTTAAGTTTTTCTTTCATGAATATGTATTCTACATATAAATGTTTTAAATATCTATTAGTAATACAACGACTTAAGTTATTTTGTCTGCACCAATAGTAAAACGGTTTAAGTGTTATCTCACGAACTACCACTAGATCGAGTTTTGTTTGTCTACATACATAATGCAGTTGTATGCGGGAGTGTTCCTACTCTGTATTCTTAATAGTATACTTGTAAAGGCTCCTATACATTATGCCGATTGATTTTTGCCGAACGGGTATGCCGCCGGCAATAGTTTGAAGTCGGTGGGTAGTTTGCGCGCAAAGGCAGGTGAACCAATTACCAGCTGGTTTATTGAGGGCACGACCGCCGGCCTACCAAGACGTATAGTGTGAAACAATTCTGCGACAGATCGAAAAACTATTTGTTATAAGAATCTCAATTTTTTTACTGACAATTCATGGCGGTTAAAAAAAGCGTGACGCGAATAATTGTGACTTATTGCTTCTGGTCTAAAAGACCACGCTACCTCGTCATCTGCTCATCACCCGAAGGGACAATTTCCTGTAAGTATTTACAATATTATTGATGTGTACGCAGTTAGTATGGTTTAAAGCTCATTTTCCGTGTCTACTCAGTGTTAGTACTTAAATATGTTAATCACGTATAATTATAATATTAATCTCATGTGTAACCAGTGGTTTACTAATTGTTAATAATTATCAGTTAAGCATTCCGTCAATGCTCCCACCTTACTGCATACAATGTAGTGCAGTTTTCATTATTAAATCCCTTTTTCAGGTAAGTTATTCCATCTTTTTCACCCACTTAATTTACATCTTCACAAGATTAATAAACTGTAAGTTTTTTCCCTATTTAGATTGCTTAAAATTCAAACCATCCATCCGTCCCATTTCTGAAACATGTTTTTCTATGTTAAATTAAACGCCCAACTCCGTAACCACCTTAACATATTATTTTATAAAGTTTTGACCTTTTTCTGTATTTCTGTTAATTTAAGCATATTTATTTTATTAAAATAATGGAATCTGTTTTATCTTGTTCATGCCTAATCTCAGGAACAGTTCTACAATAGAAAGTAGAGCCGTTTAATTTATGTTATGAAATATTTAACCAATAAAAATAAATGAAATAATTGTTGTCTGAATAATTTTGTTTTTTTAACTGTTACAATAAGTAGTTAATATATATGCTAACTTTCGAAACCAGCTACTATCTAGGCATAAAAATAAGTAAATATAATGATGATTAAACTGAAGATAGCGTAAAGTTTAGTACCTACTGAAAGCACGTAGCCCACAGACTATTATTTTTCAAATGTATCGTTAGAGAACCCACAAACTGCTGACTTTTATTCGATCGATAGTTTATTGGTTTTTAAGAGACTCCGCAAACCGCACACTGATTTGGTCAGTTTCTTGATTAGTATGAAGATGTACAGAAGTGGGCACATCAGGTATAAGGATTCGGAGTCTCTTAAAGACCCCGCTAATTGCAGATTTTGGATCTGCCGGTGGATAGTTTGGTCGAGATTGGCTGTTTGGCGCTCACATTGGCCCGACTAAACAGTTGGGTTTGTGATGAATGCGCATAATAAAAAAACAATCGACTGACAGCTCTCAGAAAAATTACTACTTGGTTGCAAATTGGCTTTAACGAGAGTGGTCGCATAATGGAGGCCCCAGAGCCAAATCACAATTTTTTACTTTGTTTTAACCACTTTTAATGGAATTAATTAGACCGGTAATAGCGAAAGAGTATACAAACTTAAGACTTGCTAAGCCTGTGGAGGAGATCATGACAATAGTTATATGTTATACAAGAGTGCAATGCTGCTTCTTAGCAAGCGAGGTATTCTAAAATTAGAATTCTGAGCGTCAGCGAGTGAATCAAAAGAGCACGAGTTAGAAAATCTTTACACACGAATGCAACAAGTACCGTTTCATCCCACCTCAGAGAAGAAATGACTAAATGCAAAAAAAAATATTTTTAAACTTGTTGCACTTATTGTACAGAAGGCGGACTTAATGCCATGAGGCATTCTCTCCTAGTCGACGTTCAGGTGATGTAAAAATAAGATGCGATAAGTGCTAAGATAGAGTTTTTCATGGTGAGTAATAGTTTTTAAAAAAATATTTAACCTACATCACAACATATATGGCGCTCTTCTTATATCATCATCAACAACCCATAATGTCCCACTACTGGGCTCTGCTCACCTCACATCCTGTGAGGGTTTGAGGGTGGCGGCAATACTTTTTATATAATAATTGGAAATAACTTGGTTATCGAGTGAAGTCAAGTTTCGTAGCCATTTGGAGTGTAAGGCCAAATTGGCTTCGAAGAAGCTTGGCGTGTTCAATTGATCAGACGGAATTTTACTCTGGACCACCGCTTTTTACTTTATAATGTGCAGGTTAGGCCTCACTTGGAATACTGTTCTCATCCTTGGGCAGGTGCACCCCAATACTAGCTCTTCCCTCTGGACTGCATCTGATGGAGAGCAACTGGAATCGTGGATTTCCAAGAGGTTTCAAATCGGCTAGACTCTCTGGCGCGGCGTAGAGAAGTGGCCTTGTTATTCATTTTCTATCGCTTTTACTATGGGGAGTGCTCGGAGGTATTGTTCACTCTTCCCGCCTGCTATGAACTTTCGACTGCAGTGTACCCTTACCAAATACGATCTTCAGGCTTTCAAGAAAAGATTGTACTCTTTTTTAAAAAGTAGACAACGCACTTCCGGCACCTCTAGTCTTGCGGGTGTCCCTGGGCGGCGATAATCGCTTATCATCAGGCGGGAAATAATACCCTAAAAAAACTATATATTGAAAATATTGGAGTAACGGAGGTAATACGAGTAACAGGATCTTTGTACTCGAAGGTGAAGAAAATACAAATTGTGCCTGGCAGTGCTTTATTTCACTGCTACAATTGAAATTGATAGGTCAGTGCACCCAGATGCGTTAAAAATATATTTAATATGAAATACCTACGGTCAATGAGAGAATGCATGGGCTTTGTACGCTCAGTGTAAGTACATAGAAAATTGACAACGCTATGGGCGATTCTTTGACTGAATATTTGAAACCAATTTGCTGAAGATGTAAAAATATTTGTTTCTCAGTAAGGGAATTGTGAATTCTTATGAGGCATTATAGATCTTAAACCGCAACTGTATTTACTCTTTTCTGTACCTTCTTCAATAAAACAAAAGAAAAAACAGATGAATTGAGAACCTCCTCCTTGTTTGAATAGATGGCGCATCTTTAGTAAAGTAACAATAGATTTTGGGGCCTAAACTAAAAATTGAGAGGATTTCCATTTCCAAAAAAACTGTAGATCTACAACTGTAACTGTGGGTTGGTATCACTGCGCCCAAGTAGTGTAGGAGGCGCTTCGTGAATGCTCTTCTTGTAACTTCGAATCCTATGACCGGGGTGCAAAAACCGACAGCAAATGGAAGTTGCCCAAAGCGAGTCGAGGTTGTGCGAAGTATGACCAAGTGCCTCTCCACACTATCGTATTTAACTAACTCGGCTTCGCGATTGGTGTGGCCGCTACGTATTCGGACAGCGGTCAACTTTCCCGAGTACGGCGTCAAGTAACTTCGTAAGTAGTGTGGAGGGGGAAACACAATCGTATTCGCCTAACCTCTTTTTTTGGCGGGGGTAAATCCTCTTGGATGTCGTCCGCCCTGGGGAGAGGGCGAAGTAGTCTGTCAGACTTTTATTGACTAAAACCACCCGGTCCGTCTCTCACGGGAACTCAAAAAGCATCCACAATCCCCGACTGGTACCGGCCCGTTGCTGCCGACCACATTTCGTCAGCGAGAGGAGTGAGGTGTTTGACTCCCCTAGAGACTTCAAAGAGGGGCGAATGGGAACACGCGCCACCACATCGGGTCCGGCTGGTTGGTGGGTGACGAACATCCCCAAGTCCGCCGCCCCTGGACCCAGTTAGGAGGGCCGGTGGAGGTCAGCTTATCCCCTCCTGTTGGAGGAGGGGATAATCCGACAGGTCAGGATCTCCCTCTCCCTTTCCGCAGCCTCCTTCTGCGAGATGACGGTTTCGCAGAACGACACTACCGCGTCCCAGACTTCTCGCCGTCGACCGTCGCCATAGAACAAACTACGGTCGGTAACGAGAGGTCACTGCCTACTACAGAGATGAGGGCACGGCGCAGCCTCTCCCAAGCGGCACGCTCTGCCAGCGTATGCCGCATTGTGTCCTCCGGACAGTCAAAACAGTGGTGACACCCAGCGTCCGGCTCCCTGCCTATGCGACACAGGAACCTCTCGAAGTAACCATGCCCTGAGAGGACCTGCGTCACACGAAACGAGAGGGAGCCATGTCTTCTTCCGAGCCTCAGGTTGAGCACTGGCGGAATGGCCTCGATGGTGACGAGGCCGGCGGAAGGGCTTGAAAGCCTATCCTACCATTCCACCTCCAGGACCTCGCATAGCTGCAACCGACGCAGCTCGATATTTCGCTGCGTCAGTTCCTCGCCGCGATATTCGCCTAACCTCGTTCAACTTCGCGAACCGACAACAAATGGAAGTTGCCCGATGCAACCCGAGGTTGTACGAAGTAAGACGAAATACCTCTACACGCTATCGTATTCGCGTAACCTCGTTCAACTTCGTGAGTAGCGTGGAGGCCAGTTCTGACAAGAGAGGAACGAAACACATCTAAAGTCAGTGTAATGAAACGTAACTCATATTGACAAACTGTCAAAGTACGATCGGCTGATAGTGTCGATTGTAATATTGCTAAAGAATTAAAATAAAATGTTTACAAATGTACTATAAATAAAGCTATGGACGAAAACGAGTTCTTCAGGGAAACAGTGCAACATTTAGCTCGATGTTTGTCTAGTTTAAACCCGACACCATGGGAGAAGGTAAAATTACGACACGTATTTTGTAATCTTGCAAAATTTGAAACTATAGGAATTGTTTCATGAATAACTATCTGTTTAATGGAATTTTTGGTACTTAATTATAGTTCTGACAGTTTGTTATGAAGATCCGATGAGTAAAATTGTACATACAGGTACATGCGCTATTTGTTTAACATTGAAAACAATTGTATGACCTCACTTTTAGGAGACTGCATGTTATTATGGCTGGGAAACAAAACGAAACAAAAAAGGCGGTGATTCATCTGTGAACAATAACTAATCGATACAATCTCATAAATACTATGTCATTAAACATTATCCGAATAGACATTGCTCATTATTTGTTTATTTTGTCTATAAAATCTGATTATTTTAATTAAGCTTCAGTAATTACATTAGTTAGTATCTAACATTATAACTTAGAATTACTAAGATTTTTTTTTTATAACATAGATATAAGCTCCTCCTCCGAGGTTCTAAAACCTGTATTTGAATATTGTAATATGTTATTATGATAAAAAAAGCTATAGGAGACTTTTAATAAGAATTTTTAGTTGTCTATTTCACTTAATTAACATTTATTTTAATAAGAGTAAACTTTTACTGTCACCTAAATTACTGTGAGGAAACTTATTAAAAATAATATGCATTTAAATTAAAAAAATAAATATTTGTTTTAATTTAAAAGTATAACAATATAATTGATATAAAAGAATTATATTTTTGTAGAAACTGTAAAAAATAAAATAAATATTAATTTAATGCCTTATCCCTACTGAACATAAATGTTTTTTAGTGTTTAATTTAGTAATTTTTTTATTGTATTGTATTTCAGGTGAACACACTGTTCATGCTGTGCCCGCAGGCCAGCAGTTCGTTTGTAGTAAATCCACGAAGCCAAGAAGCGTCCATAGCACTCGGACTATACTTCTTGCAAAGTGGCTTTCAACATCAAGATAAACTACTGCCATATTTCCTGAAAGTTCTGAAGTGTTTGACAAATGCACAGTTTGAAGAGCCTCTCTCTAGAATTAGAAATGGGGACCGTAAGTAATGAATATTTTGTTAAACCAATTAATTATTTCTTTAGACTTTCGTGACTTTTACACACACAAATAGTTTGTGCTATACAGCTAAACTTATTCGGTACTTGTAAAATTATTTAAAAGTTTACAAGATCATTTATTTTCATTATGTTTTGAACGGGTTTACTGTTGGGCAGATCAAACAAGAACCACTGATTGCATGAAAATGAATATTAAAAATTTAGAGGTGCCATGAAGAAGTAACATATAGAGTTTTACAAATATTTATAACTAGTTTATGGCCGCGGCTCCGCTCGTGTGTAAGTTGGTTATCGCAGCAAATAGTAGCCTATGTTATTCTATGTATCAGCTATATTAATGTAAAGTTTCATCCAAATCCGTTGAGTAGTTTTTATGTAAAAGAGTAAAAAACATCAACCATCTGAACTTTAGCGCTTATAATATTGGTAGGATATTTAAAGGGACTAACTATTATGCGCTATGAACTACTACTACTTATACTACACTACTTTAACTGACTCGGTGTCTCAGTGGTAGCATATGCAACTGCTGTGCTGGAGGTCTCGGGGTCGATTCCTGGGTCGGAACAAATGTTTGTACAATCTGCAAATATTTGTTTCGGAGTTTGGGGGTTTATCTATGTATAATATGTATGTATTTGCAAAAAAAAAACTATACATGTATTTATATCAGTTGTCTAGTACCCATAGTACAAGCTCCGCTTAGTTTGGGACTAGATGGCGTTGTGTGATAAAGTGTCCGAATATATTTATTATTTATTTATAGTAATTTACTTTGAAGTTCAAAGAACATTCTTTGTTTAATAAAAATTGATCTCCTCTCTATTAATTTTATGTGAAAGCAGCACTACTAGTGCCATCTAACTGCAGTTTTTGTAGTGTGTAATTCCAGTTCTAAGATAATTATTTAGACATATAGGTACTAAATAAAACATATCTTTTGAATGTGCTATTTTTATCAATGATTAATATATTTTGGATAATAAATGAACAAGTGCTGCAATATCTGTAACAAAATGTATATTATTAGATTTATTTTTCTGAAAATAGTCAATATAATAATAATTTTTTGAGTCAATATCTTTCAAATATATAATATAAGAATAATATTTCGTATATCTAACACAACACATTCTAGTCCCAAACTATGCAGAGCTTGGAATATAGACACCAAGAATTTCATTTGAATTCAGCCTTCATGCTATGTAGCATATGAAAGATTTACCATCAATTCACAAATTACATTTGTCAATTTTCTTTCCTTTGCTCTTAATAATGTTGTAAACCAACTCATTTACGGCTTACTACCTTTTAATCTGAGCATATGACAGACTATTTCAGTAAAGCTCAATATCACAGACCTTGTAAGGCTTAGCTAAAGTTAAAAGAAGGATGCATTGAAATACATGGCATATTTAAAAAAGTTTTACCTTATTTGCCCGACCTGCAGCATTTCCTCCCATTCCTGCATTTGCACTCATGCCGAAACTTCCATCAGCGCCACCGCTAGCGCCATTACTCCCNACGAAACAAAAAAGGCGGTGATTCATCTGTGAACAATAACTAATCGATACAATCTCATAAATACTATGTCATTAAACATTATCCGAATAGACATTGCTCATTATTTGTTTATTTTGTCTATAAAATCTGATTATTTTAATTAAGCTTCAGTAATTACATTAGTTTGTCTAACATTATAACTTAGAATTACTAAGATTTTTTTTTTATAACATAGATATAAGCTCCTCCTCTGAGGTTCTAAAACCTGTATTTGAATATTGTAATATGTTATTATGATAAAAAAAGCTATAGGAGACTTTTAATAAGAATTTTTAGTGTCTATTTCACTTAATTAACATTTATTTTTATAAGAGTAAACTTTTACTGTTACCTAAATTACTGTGAGGAAACTAATTAAAAATAATATGCATTTAAATTAAAAAAAAAAATATTTGTTTTAATTTAAAAGTATAACAATATAATTGATATAAAAGAATTATATTTTTGTAGAAACTGTAAAAAATAAAATAAATATTAATTTAATGCCTTATCCCTACTGAACATAAATGTTTTTTAGTGTTTAATTTAGTAATTTTTTTATTGTATTGTATTTCAGGTGAACACACTGTTCATGCTGTGCCCGCAGGCCAGCAGTTCGTTTGTAGTAAATCCACGAAGCCAAGAAGCGTCCATAGCACTCGGACTATACTTCTTGCAAAGTGGCTTTCAACATCAAGATAAACTACTGCCATATTTCCTGAAAGTTCTGAAGTGTTTGACAAATGCACAGTTTGAAGAGCCTCTCTCTAGAATTAGAAATGGGGACCGTAAGTAATGAATATTTTGTTAAACCAATTAATTATTTCTTTAGACTTTCGTGACTTTTACACACACAAATAGTTTGTGCTATACAGCTAAACTTATTCGGTACTTGTAAAATTATTTAAAAGTTTACAAGATCATTTATTTTCATTATGTTTTGAACGGGTTTACTGTTGGGCAGATCAAACAAGAACCACTGATTGCATGAAAATGAATATTAAAAATTTAGAGGTGCCATGAAGAAGTAACATATAGAGTTTTACAAATATTTATAACTAGTTTATGGCCGCGGCTCCGCTCGTGTGTAAGTTGGTTATCGCAGCAAATAGTAGCCTATGTTATTCTATGTATCAGCTATATTAATGTAAAGTTTCATCCAAATCCGTTGAGTAGTTTTTATGTAAAAGAGTAAAAAACATCAACCATCTGAACTTTAGCGCTTATAATATTGGTAGGATATTTAAAGGGACTAACTATTATGCGCTATGAACTACTACTACTTATACTACACTACTTTAACTGACTCGGTGTCTCAGTGGTAGCATATGCAACTGCTGTGCTGGAGGTCTCGGGGTCGATTCCTGGGTCGGAACAAATGTTTGTACAATCTGCAAATATTTGTTTCGGAGTTTGGGGGTTTATCTATGTATAATATGTATGTATTTGCAAAAAAAAAACTATACATGTATTTATATCAGTTGTCTAGTACCCATAGTACAAGCTCCGCTTAGTTTGGGACTAGATGGCGTTGTGTGATAAAGTGTCCGAATATATTTATTATTTATTTATAGTAATTTACTTTGAAGTTCAAAGAACATTCTTTGTTTAATAAAAATTGATCTCCTCTCTATTAATTTTATGTGAAAGCAGCACTACTAGTGCCATCTAACTGCAGTTTTTGTAGTGTGTAATTCCAGTTCTAAGATAATTATTTAGACATATAGGTACTAAATAAAACGTATCTTTTGAATGTGCTATTTTTATCAATGATTAATATATTTTGGATAATAAATGAACAAGTGCTGCAATATCTGTAACAAAATGTATATTATTAGATTTATTTTTCTGAAAATAGTCAATATAATAATAATTTTTTGAGTCAATATCTTTCAAATATATAATATAAGAATAATATTTCGTATATCTAACACAACACATTCTAGTCCCAAACTATGCAGAGCTTGGAATATAGACACCAAGAATTTCATTTGAATTCAGCCTTCATGCTATGTAGCATATGAAAGATTTACCATCAATTCACAAATTACATTTGTCAATTTTCTTTCCTTTGCTCTTAATAATGTTGTAAACCAACTCATTTACGGCTTACTACCTTTTAATCTCACCATATGACAGACTAATTCAGTAAAGCTCAATATGACAGACCTTGTAAGGCTTAGCTAAAGTTAAAAGAAGGGTGCATTGAAATACATGGTATGGCATATTTAAAAAAGTTTTACCTTATTTGCCCGATCCTGCAGCATTTCCTCCCATTCCTGCATTTGCACTCGTGCCGAAACTTCCATCAGCGCCACCGCTAGCGCCATTACTCCCGTAGGCACCACCTGATAAAACGCAAACCTTCGATTTGTATCTGCAGCATAAATATCTTGAGTTAGTAATGTGACAAAAACATAGACTTTCCATTGCCTTGACTGTCTAATCTAAAATTATTTAGTCTTGCCATAAATATTATAAGAGAAACAACATTTTTTTATCGTGCGTAACATTTATTACTGGCAGCACGCACTCTTTCTATGGGAAAATTCTTCACTGCCAATCGTATAGATTGTTTTAGAGACTTAAGTATTATGGCGTTAGAGCAAGCCTTACTCTCTAAAACTGAATATAAATCATAATCTAAAGAATAAAGATCAGGACTAGATGATGGCCAGTCTTTAGCTTGATGAACTCCGCGGTACGTTCATTTTTAACCAAGATTGGGTGGATCGAGCTTTATGACCCGGGGCCGAGTCTTTCTAAAAGGACCATTCTTGGTTATTGAACATGGTGTTATTAAGAAAACACAATGAAAATTCGTATAAAAATGACAGATTCCAAATTCAAAAGTAATTTGTTGTTTATTTTTAATTTTAACAGTATTTATGGCCAGACTAAGTATATTATATTATTATTATTTGACTGCCTCGGTGGCCTAGCGGTAGCGTACGCGACTGCTGTTCCTGAGGTCTCGGGTTCGATTCCCGGGTCGGATTAAATGTTGATCTGCAAATATTTGTTTCGGAGTTTGGGTGTTTTCTATGTATGATATGTATGTATTTACAAAAAAAAAAGTATATAAGTATTATATCAGTTGTCTAGTACCCATAATACAAGCTCTGCTTAGTTTGGGACTAGATGGCGTTGTGTGTTATTTGTCGGAAATATTTATTTATTATTATTTATTTATTCTTGGAAACAATCATATTCTATTTAATAGTCTATCTGTTTGTTTAGTTGTATGCACTAATCTCGGGAAGTACTCAAGCACGAGTAAATCTTATACATTATCATACCATTGCCGCCGCCACCAACACCACCGCTAGCTCCGACACTAAAACCGGCTCCAGCACCTGCCTCTGCACAATACAATATTTTAAACATTAATTAAATCGTTCAAGCTGAAATACACGTAATACACCAAAATTTTTTATGACACAAAGGTAAACGTAATCTTTGAAAATGATTTTTTAGTAAAAATAACTGGTACCTCATTCGATTAAGAATGATTTCATTTATTATTTATTTAGATAATATTAAAATTACCTCCGCCGGCTCCCTGTTGCATACTCTGAAATTAAAAAAAGTAATAATTAACGCTACTAATATTCTGGACGCATTAAGACCACTTCTTTTCATCCTGTGGGCGTTGTAAGACAACACCAAAGAGAAGGAAGACTTGTAACAAACCTTACATCCACTCGTCTAGCGAGGGTCGTATAGCAAGCCATAACTTCCTTCCTAAGAAGAGGCTTATGCCTTTTAGCCTTATAGCACATTGGTCTGACGTTTTGAGATTAGCCTTAGTCGGCTCCTTACCACACCCTTGAGATAAATAAGGATAGTGATACACCTTATTTTTAATCCAACACCACCACATGTATATTGATTCGATATCAAGTTGAAATTGTAGACAAATATACTCACATATCCAAACATGGACACAACAACGATTACTACAAAGAAGTGTTTTAACATTTTGATTTTTATTGCAAAGTTTGCAAGTGTAAGTTCTGTATGTGTATGCCTATTATTTGTGAAGCATTCGCTTTTATATAGTTTATAATTACAGTCTATATTTATGTGATTGCATCTAAAGTGTGATGATCAAATAATTATATATTAAATACACAGAACACTTTAGCGCTTTCGATGCCATAGTAGTACAGCAAGCGAAGAGATGCTCGGCTAACGATCTTATCTCGGGCATAAATGTACAAAATAATCCCACCGCACATCTTCAAATCTAATAATCGGTAGCCATTGCGTTAACGACAGCTATGATTGAGGTCTCAGGTCAAATCCCGGATCGGACCATATGTTGGTGTGATCAGCAAATACTTGTTTCGGAGTTTGAATGTTTTCTATGTACAATAGGTATCAGTTGTCTAGTACCCATAATATAAGCTCTGTTTAGTTTGGAACTAGGTGGCTTTTTGTGTTAGATGTCTGAAAATATTTATTTATTTAATCATGAATTAAGGAATGAATCTGCAGAATAAAGTTTAAATAATTAACTTGATAAAGTATCGCTGACTTTAGTGCCCCATAGCGGCTTACAATATGCTATTTTTCCAAATATTCTACTTTGTAATTATGTAATGTATTAGACCAAATCAATCCATAAAGACCGACATTTTCACTATTAAGAGCGTCCTTAATATATTCTCCCATTCTACATATTCAGGTCACACACTTGGCAGCTGAATTACCAGACTTCACAAGGACTTAACATTGGCAAACAAATTTTAAACTATTATACGAATTTCGGGTGCCAGCTTTTGATCTAAATGTCTTCTTGAAGCGAGTTCACCATTTTAGTACATTTAAAATTAAAATTTAAAAAAAGTACTTTATACGAGTAGATGAGACTGCTTCGTTGGCCTAATGGTTAGCGTAAGCGACTGCAGATCAAGAGGTTTCGGGTTCATTTCCCGGGTCGGACTGTCGTTGGGTTTTTCTTACAAGAAATTCTTAATAGGAGCCCGGAGTTTGAAAGATGGCGGGGTTTCCCGCTCGTGCTTTATATAGAGCACGTTAAGCCATCGGTTCCGGTTGTCATGAACATCTATGGCAATCGTTATTGGGAAGTGGCCTCAAATATATTCAGTTCACCCTCAGGGTTGCGGAGGTCTGATGCCAGTCGCTCCGTGTAAAAACTGATATCCAGGTAAAACCGGGTGAACTAGTAGCCGTCCACAAATCTTGGGAATAATAAAGGCTAGGAAGATGATGACTTTATACGAGTCGTTGTATCTGCACTATACTGGTTTTAATTACAGTTGTGCATCAAACACATGCTTGTCATGACATTCGCATGATATGACTTGACCACATAGCGCGCTATAACAACGTTAAGCAAGGACATACATATAATTATTATACTGTTGTAAGGACGTTGGATATTTTACCATGAGATGTGTAATTTGTGGCGCTCATAGCCCAGTTGCACTCGGTGATTAGAAACAATCATCGAGGGTAAGCAACGATGGCGCGGTCAGTACCTGGATGGGTGACCGCTGGTGGCATGTTACCATGAGCGTCTCCGTGATTCGGAGGTCACGTTAAGCAGTCGGTCCCGGTTGTTATCATACGATAACAGTCGTGAAGCTTAGTTGGAGGCCTTCGGGCGGCTTAAAAAACATCCAACGGCAAGATTTACGTAGCCACAACGTATTCTTGCCAGTCCCCAACCCGCACTTGGCCAGCGTGGGGACGTATGGCCTTAACCCTCTCCTGAGAGGAGACCCGAGCCCAGCAGTGGGACATTATGGGTTGCTGTTTGTTTTGTTATGTGTAATTTATGATTTGTCTGTCGTATCATAAACATTGTATACTTATAATTATTGTGACGTCAATTATCGTCATTTTAGTAATTAAGTTCTTATCACTTGTGTAATTTAGTACTAAAATGTAAAATTAAAAATAATAGTGATTTAACTATCTACAGTAACGTGAGGCATTATTGTTTTAACTGCCTCGGTGGCGCAGCGGTAGCGTATGTGACTGCTGTGCTAGAGGTCTCGGGTTCGATTCCTGAGTCGGACCAAATGTTTGTATGATCTGCAAATATTTGTTTCGGAGTTTGGGTGTTTTCTATGTATAATATGTATGTATTTACAAAAAAAAGTTTATATGTATTAACATCAGTTTTCTAGTACCCATAGTACGAGCTCTGCTTAGTTTGGGACCAGATGGCGTTCTTTGTTAAAATGTCCGAAAATATTTGTCCGAAAAAAATGCTTGTAGATGCTTCTCCTATCGATGTTTGCAGATTAATTCAGGTCAGTTCTTGTAATGAAAATTCGCCAACATATTCTCGACTTCATAAATATCAAACTTACCTTACTTGAGGGCTAAATTCTACGATACAATAACAAACTAAATAGCAAGATTATGGTTTATGATATAATAGTAAATTGTTACTAAAAATAAACAATTATTATGTTACGTAGGATAATGGCTCTCGATTTTATAGCTAAATATATAATTTAACATCGTGGCAAAACCCATTTAGTACAAAAATTTTACTAATAATACAGTCGATTTTCAATTGGTCTTATTTACACATCATTATGTTAACATTATCTTTCAATTGTAATTTGGTCTGCGTAAAAATTGAACAAGCTTTGGACATATGTGGTGTGTATATGGAGAATAGGTACACACATTAGGTATCTCTTTTATAGGGCATGTTGATTAGCTCTTAGCTGTTGCTGAAATATGCACTGAAAAGGTTCATCTATAACAAGTTTATGACTGCTAGCTACTGCACATGAAAAATACTACTGTTTGTTTCAGGTATACCAATGGCGGAGAAGTTTAGCTTCTGTCTTAACACCTTGCTCTCTGATGTTGCCGCGAAGCAGCCAGCTCTCAGGGAAGAAATTATTACGGCTCAAATCGAGCTTATGTCCAACCTGACGAAACTCGTCATAAATTGCCACGAAAGTCGAGATTACAGCAGTACTTTATCAAAACTCCTACTTTGCAAAAGTACTATACCGATTTTAATAGGCCTTGCTAGGTCCATGGGTCGGTACTCAACAGTGGATCCTCCTCTACTCTGTCGCTTATTCCCGCAGCCACCGAGTCCAGGGAAAAATAAAGAACCTGAACTGAACTTCGAATATTCTACCCTGGATAAGAAAAGAAAGTTCAATCAGTTTCGTCCAATCATTCCTAGGTCACTATCAGGGAATCTGAATGCAAACAATGAAAGTATTCTGGAAAATGGAAGTGATACTGTTGACAGTACTGGTGGAACTTTAAAACGTGGATCTCTACATAGTTATAATTCAGTTCCTTACGATCCTACCACGTACTTCTTTCATAAGTTTGGATCAAGTTTCAATCAGTTCCCTTATATGAGGTTTTCAGAATCGCCTGAGAAAAGAAGTAGTGTCCAATTTTATGTTACATATTTGCAGTCAATTCTTTCAATAGCTAAGAAGTTATTGACTAAAGATTTACTGGCATTTTTGGATGAGGAGGCTGAAGATATATACGCTTCGGGGCAAATTCAGGTTAAATACCAATTATATTAATAATTATATTATATATCTAGCGTCTTTTCCCATCTCTTTGAGATAGACAGGTATAAATGTGTTTTAATTACAATGATAGGCTACGTACTTCGCTGCACCTGTTGGCGTCTTACATAAAAAAAGATATTAAAAGAAAGATATAGATTTTCTAAAATACTCAAAATCTATTTGTTTTTAGGTATTCCCCTACAAATCATTCTCTGAAACTTTGAACCTGGTTATGGTTACTCTGCTAAGAGAATTGCTGCAACACCAAAAAGATCTACCTGGTCCATTCACTAAAGATGTTCAGGTAATTATTTATTTTATTATACACTTACACTTAAGTATCGAAATAAGTAAGTAGAGCCATATAAAACGACCATTTTGACGTGATAGGTTCTTATAAATCGACGAACGCCGACTGTACGCTCGTCTCATTGTTACGTCCCGCCCGAGCCGAGCGTGCTAGTAAGAGAGCGGGACAAGCGATAAAGAGTCACGAACGACGTAAGCATTGTTAGGTAGGGTTTTCAGCACGCATATTTTTCATTAATATTTTCTTATGATATTATCATGTAAAATTATCGTCCGTAAATCGACTTTACAGACAACCATTATTATTTGTCAACTGTAATTTAAGTAACACTTGCGGGGCAATTTACTATTTCGATGCGAAAATTGGAAGTACATTAAAAGAAGACATAGATGGAAAAGGGCAACGGTAGGAATGGTATATTACTTATATGCGTATTAGAGATTGTTAGCAATAGCTAAACAAGTTCTTGAGTGGAAAGAATAGGCCGCCATAGTGAGTCACCATGGTGCATTGTTGCTTTGTCTGCCATTCACAGTAAGTATAGTGACTACTATTGGATTCTGCTCATGATTTTTATCAGGCAGAGTAGAACTGTACCGCATTTCGGTAAACGTTATCTAGGATGCCCACAAGGCAGTGGGCGTCACTCCCACTGTCCTGTTCCAAGATGGCTGGGCTGGAGCCAGATTTGAGAAGTCGAGGATTCATTTAAGTGGCGTACAATTAGAGCCGTTTCCAATAGTAGAGTGACATAGGTTACTAATGACGATGATGAAGCAAAATTTCGAATAGGTCAAGGTCGCATACTTGTAGATCATATTAGTTGTAGTCGGAAAGTTAGAGGTGAGTAGTTAACAGTTCGAAATTATTGATTAAACCTTTTTTCTGTTTACAGGAATTCGTAAAATGTCTGTTTCTAAGTGGTCAAACAGAACTTCAAAGCCGCCATCACGATGCATCAGAGAGAGAGGACAGAGAAAACAACTTTGCCACAGTGAATAAA
Organism: Hyphantria cunea; assembly: GCA_003709505.1. Lineage (NCBI taxonomy): Eukaryota > Metazoa > Arthropoda > Insecta > Lepidoptera > Erebidae > Hyphantria > Hyphantria cunea. The sequence continues at coordinate 311,859 of PKRV01000558.1, read as the reverse complement.
TTCAAAGTCAATGTGATGGCTAATTCGGCGTGCGTTGATCTCCTTGTCTGGGCTATCGGTGATGAAACAGGTAATATTATACTCTATTGTTTCGTTGAAAAGGTTGAAATTTCCTTGCTATAAAAGTATATCAGTAAAAACATTTTATTCGTATTTGCCAGTAAGCTTAGATAACAAAATAAATTAGTTAGTTACACTTATTGGTAATTGTCCTGTTTGTATTTGTCCTTAAAATATATTTGCGGTATTTCCTATTGATATTATCTTTCATATATTAGTGGCTTTATTTATTTGTTATATTAATTTATTCCTCAAGAGTTTCTAAAGTTTTTATTAAATAACATGAATTATTTTAAACCGATTCAGTGATTGTATTGTAAATCAAAAATAATGCACAAAACATATGTAAAATTAAAATACATTGGATTTATGCAAAGACTACCTTTGCCTAGACCAGATCCAGTCTCTATCGTAGAAAAAAAGAAACGTTTATTGTCTAAACTATACATATACAATTATTAGCACTGACTGATTAATCAACGCAGAGCCTAAGCCACTGGGACTAACAATTTCAAATTTTCGCACAGATTATTTTTGTGTTGTAAGCATTTACCAAGAAAAGGTTTTTGGAAACTTCCTCCCTACAAAATAAACTTTGGAAACTCGTCACTATCGTAATATATGTATTGTATTGGTGTTACAGTTGATGCCGACTTTCACGTGCCAGCTCTTATAAATGCTCTAACTATATTAATAGGTATCAAGCAGTGTGATATTTGAGTGTCCCTATTCACTAACTACTGAAATATAGATTGATCTTGGTGACATTGAATGAAGTGAATTTACGAGGCACATTTTATTGGTGTAAGCGTGATGTTAACTATCCAGAAAAACACATTCCAAAAAACGTGACAATCGGTTAGATAATTTTGGAGTTTATCGTGATCATCAACGTGACACGATCATTATAATAATACTATCTTTATTCATTCAGACACAGTCCATAGTGTTGGTATACAATTTCTCTTAACCTCATTAGTACTTTACAATTAAATTTAGTAACGTGTTCGGAAATCTTTTCATAATGTTAGAATCTGTTCCACACTCTCTTCATCAAGGAGGCAGTTAGTTACGTAGTATAGCGTGAAAGCCATCCACTCTCGCTACCATAAACACGGTAGAAGCACTACAATAACGAGGAAACTTAAATAGGATCCTGAAGGCATTATTATACTGAACACGTAATGTGTTCAAAGACTTCTGGGTTGACCCATAAGCTGCTCGTGTAGAAGGTTTGGCAGTATGCTTTAAATAGTGTTATTATTTACAATAGATTAATTGCATTACATTTGTGGCAAAACTGGCTCGCTAAGAATGGAAATATAAATGATTCAAAATTAAATCGCTTGTTCAAAGTTACTTAATTGGTTTCGTACCCATCTGTCACAGAGATCAAGCTATATTTTAACGATTTTACATCCTATATTTTATAATACAGCTTATATATATATATACATATATATCAAAACATTAATAGATTAATAGTCACAACGTTGTCCTGCCAGTCCTATATTATATGTATATATAGGTAAATAAATGTATATGTTTTTAAACCGTCCAAAGGACTCCTAACTAAGCTTCACGACTGNTCTATGCCCTGGAGAGCGCGTTAAGCCATAGGTTCCGGTTGCTATACGAAGTTACATGTAACTGTACTGTCTACCGTGGGAGAGCCACGCTTCGGCATGAATGGGCCGGCTTGACCGGAGTGACACCACGGCCTCACAGAAAACCGGTGTGAAACAGCGCTTACGCTGTGTTTCATCGAATGAGTGAGGATACCGGAGGCCCATACCCCAATCCAACGCCCCCTATCCCCCACACCATCCCCCTTCCCCCCCGGCCGCCATAGTGTGAGTCACCATGCTGCATTGTTCTTTTTCGCATTGAGGATGGTGACCACCACTCTTGGATTCTGCTCATACTTTCCATCAGGCAGGGCAGAGTCATTTTGGCAGCTTAAATATAAAAAAATAAAAAATGTAAATAGTTATGAGAACAATCTGTCCCAACTAGAAAACATGGAATGCGATTTGTTGGGCGTATGGGACCGCGATGTCTAAAACGACCTCGTGGATGAATGGCAACAACGATGGGACAAATCCATCTAAAAGGCACCACCATTACCAGGTCCTTCCATCTGTACCGAACGGTTGTCGAGGACATGGCTCGAGGTGGATCACTGTGTCGCTCAATTTTTTTCAGGTCATGGTAACTTTAAGAGCAAACTACACTCATTTAAATTAATCGAATCACCACTGTGTCAATGCTCAACACTTTATTTTAGCTGTGAACAGTCAGCTCATCATATCGTGTGGTAATGCAGTCTTTGGTCGAATGAACGTAACATAATTCTGAATAGCTTACAAGTGACATCTCTCTTCATCACTTAGGGCCCATAACATTTTTATATCTGTGGTCCTATTTTGACTTCATTTTGTCTCCCGCTGTGTTAGTGAGGGAAGTAGACGTATTATATTTCCAACTCCTCCAGTTTTCTTCTGACAAATTTCGTGACGGATTCCAGGACAGTTTGGATTGGGATTAATCCCATAAAAAATAAGAATAGATTTTCTACATGACTTCGACATCGTCTCGTACCTGGTTTGTGGAGATTTGATGGCAGACTTAAATCAGAACCCAACATAACTTAAGGAAAATGATTTAGAGAAAATTTACTTACAACACTTTTATATGAGATAATTAAAACATATTTATTTGTTGCAGTGCAAGGAAAGGAGTTAAAAGGTTTAACCGAATCGGGGGTTCCCGTTAAGTCCACGCCATTCGAGAAACTGCGGGATGCGGCCATAGAGAATCTTTGTGTGGCGCTAGAGGCGGCTCTGACCGTTGACCCATACTGTGTCCCAGCCTTGGTCGGCTCCGTCAGCAATCGATTATTTACTGCCGAAACGAGTGATAGGTTAGAAAACTTCTCATAATCTTCTCTTTCAGCAATCAAACTACACTACACATTTTATATTACTTTTATGACAGTTCATCGTCCACATGCAATTAAATAGTACTTCAGCGCTAATTAACTAAATGCTAATCCTGTATCGCGATGTGAAAATTTCTCAAACTGATTAGCACATATTGGTACGGAATCCACCTTTTGTGTGTTTGAAGGTGTACTTAGTTGTTCAAATATTTTAATACTCAATGGTTAGTTTATATTTATCCATTTAGACATTAGGTACTGTACACTGTACTGTACAGTATTGACCCCTTTACTTATTATTGACTTCATTTTGTTAAGTGTTAAGCAGCTAATCGTAACATGACAAAGAAACTCACATTTAACTTCCATTGTTTCAGTGAATCTTCGCTAATAAGTACGAATATAGTTATAATGTTAGGCCACGTCGCCGTCGCGTTAAAAGATACGCCCAAAACTACTGACACCATCTTGCAATTTTTCCAACAAAGGTAATTTTTTATTATATACTTGATTCTTTTATCAATAAAATACATTATCTTTTGTTAGTTAGTCTTCAATCTTGCCATTGGCTAGATCAAGTTTTTTTTAAAGATATTTTTTTTATTAAAACAGTCAGTTTCGGCTGACTATTTTGCTTTTAAGCTAGTAAACTAAAGAAGATTAGACTGGCAGTTTGGTGTAATGGTTTGTGATGCTAAATGCTAAGACTGAAGTCTTGGGTTTGAGTTTCTTAATGAGAACAATTAATTATGTCATGAGAACGAGCCTTTGTTTGAATAAGCCGTGCCTAAACTGACGCTACACTCTCAACATTTTGGCAGATAAAACTTTTTTGTTTTAATCACCGACCAAGAAAAGCTTTTTTTCACCCAAATGGTCAAAATAACTTATGAGCTTTAGTAATAGCTTCATTTCCAAAGTTAAAAACACGATATAAAAGATAGACACACGAGCGCCAGTGAAGATACAATTTTTATTTAAAATTATTTACAGGCTATGTCGTGCTCCATCGTCATTGGACACTCTGATAGTAGACCAACTTGGTTGTATGGCTCTCGCAAGCCCTGAGGGTCCAGCGCACGACGAGATCATGAGGATGTTTACAGTCATCACCGTGGAGGCTGCCAGTGCAGCATATCACCATACTGATGACAGGAAGCAGTACAGGTAACTCGTTATTATTTCGTAAAAATATTTCTGGTACCTTTAACTGTTCTGCCGTATATTTCATGTTCGAAAGACCATTAACTATTATGTCTATACTTATCTTTTATTATAAAATACAGTACAATACAATACGTATAATTGAATACATTAATAAAAAACAGCAGTTAAAACATCAGTCTGAATTATTGTAAAAATGCTATAACAAAAGGCAACTGATAGCTCACGTATTTTATGGTTTATTTAGAAAATACTGCAAAATGTTTTTATTAAGTATCCTGATAAATAAGAAGTTATTTTTTAATCAATTTTAAGAACATAAATCTGTCCATTCATTGACCGTTAGCCAAAATGAAATTCGCGGGGTTAGTTAGTATAGAAATATACCAAAATTGTTAATAACATTTTTAGGTCTCGTTACATTAAAAAAATATTCTAATTTTATAGTTCACAAGACACTGTTATAGTCTAACGCCCTTTATTTTAACATAAATCTGTCCATTCATTGACCGTTAGCCAAAATAAAAATTCGCGGGGTTAGTTAGTATAGAAATATACCAAAATTGTTAATAACATTTTTAGGTCTCGTTACATTAAAAAAATATTCTAATTTTATAGTTCACAAGACACTGTTATAGTCTAACGCCCTTTATTTTCCATTCATTTTTTCAACTTTTCTCTTTATATTTCATGAATCAATAAGTGAAATTCAATGAACTTTGACACGAAAACCGATAAAGTGTAACGAACATAGTGTGATTCTATTCATCTCTCTTCTTCTAGACACGTGTCCGGAGCAGTGTTAAACGCTCTCGCGAACATAGCTGCAAATGTGCGAGGTACCAGCGCTCGACTCGAGCTCCTTACTCGATTACTGGAGCTGTTTGTTCAACTCGGATTAGGAGGCGAACGGGCGACGGACCGATCGCCCGCACCCGTACTTAAAGCGTCCGGAAGTGCTGGCAACTTGGGCGTTCTTATACCAGTAATTGCTGTAAGTATACGTTTTTCATCAAGTCATTCTCATAATCATCATCATCTCAGCCATTAGATGTTTACTGCTACACATGGTCTTATCCAGGCTTCTCCGCAACGACCGGTCATGTGCTACCCGCATCCAATGGCTACCCGACCTTCACCAGGTCACAGTACACGCATTGTGTAATCTTCTTACAATGACATCGCGTGTCTGTCTTCTTATATATTTTTTATTAAAGTGTTACTGTCAATATACAATCTTTATTTGTATCAAAAAAAAAATTGTGTTTTTGAAAACACGACAAATTCTATCTCAGTTTGCACCTAAACTGTGCTCAAGCTTATACTGTGTATTTAAATTTGAAACTAAGAATACGTTTTTGTCTATGTCATGTATTTATTTCTAACTTTAGGACAAAAATCGTTCACAGGTCCTGGTAAAAAGGTTACCACCAATAAGAAATCCGAAACCTCGTTTGCATAAACTTTTCAAAGACTTTTGGCTCTATTGCGTCGTCATGGGATTCACTGCAGCTGATTCAGGTAATTATCTTTGTGTATATTTGTTTAGTTTTTATTCCATTACTTTATTTATTATTCAAATTTTTATAAACTACCCTTAAAGACAATTTATGCAAAGTAATATTTTTCTACGACAGTGTAATGAGCGGGTTTGGACTGTATACGTGTTTTTTATGTATTATATGTTTCGTTAAACAAATTTATCACCTACTTTGTATATATTATATGTTGTGCATCAGATGTGTTGCGGGGCAGTATTTTCTAAACATATCAATTACTCAGTTTTTAGCGCTATTAAGAAATAATAAAATTGTGAAACTTTAGAATCATATTTTGCAATCAATACACACTGAAATAGTCCCAATAATATACTATATACTTATCCATATAAATATATTGAATAATAACTTCATGTACTTATTAGCCATCTGATTCCATACTAAGCAGAGCCTGTATAGCGTCTAGACTTACAAATTAAAGGAATACTTTACTCAAACACAGCGTAAAACAGAGTAACAAGGCCATTTTCATATTCGTACGCATGCATATTCGTACGTATACGTGTCCAAACCCGTGCACGCACCGTTAATAAAACTAAATCTATAATCTCAGCACTGTTTTTAAAAATGTACATATAAGCTGTGTTTATATAGATGTATTTACCAGTCTTATTGTCTCTTCTTCTATGGCAACGCCTTTAGCTATGCGAAAGCGTGAGTAACCATGCTTTTAGAGTTTAGATGTGTGTTGTTTATTTACCATGATTTTGTTTGAGAATGGTGTTATATCTACGATGGTTTGGAAAGTATGATGCTTGTTACAGTACACATATACACAAGCGTATCCCTGAAAGGGTAAGCAGAGGTAATAAAGATTATTTATGCCGAAATATTGAAGAGATTAAATTATATTTTTAAATTACGTATGATTATCTCATGTCTTAAAAATACTATGTTTAGAAATTTATGAATTCCTTAATGGTCTGTTTTCAGTTACTCACATTCACTCTGTGAGTCGAAAATAATAATGATTATGATTTTTTTTTTGCTTTGTATATTTTGATCTTTCCCTAACTACTCTAACCGACCATAGATTTAAAAAAAAGTCTCCGAGTGATTTGAAACGATATCATCATCTTTATTGTTCCCAAGAGTATTTAGAGTTGGCTAATAGTCCAACTGGTTTTATCAGAATATAAGTTTTTCCACTAAGCGACTGGCATCGGACCTACGTAACTCCTGACTCCTACTCTGAAGGAGATATGAATTCGAAGGTTGAACTAGTTGTCGGTATATTTAAGCACAACGACTTCCAATTAAATATTGCCATAGATGTTCATGACGACCGGACTGAAGGCTTAACGTGCTCTCCGAGGCATGGAGTAATTTCAAACCATAGGCCTCAATAAAAACACAAAACAAATCTAGCTTCATTAAAATTGTACTGTGCGGTAACTAAATGAAGTAAGTAGATATAGCACCATTTAATATTGTTTAAAGTCGAGTTATTACTGGATGCAAATTAAAATTTTGATACATTTAAATAGAGTCTCGATCTATATTTTCCGAATGCTCGATAGAACCATCAGTATGATCGATTATTAATGTATTCTAGCATAATTTCTTCTAATTAGACTCTATGGTAACTAATCTACCGAAATTAATTAATGTGTACAGAGAACAATTCTTATTACTCATCGTACTATGCAAGGCCTTATGGCCTTAACCCTCTTCTGAGAGGAGACCCGAGCCCAGCAGTGGGACATTATGGGTTGTGATCGNCTCATCGTACTATGCAAGGTGAAAAAATCTTGGATCTTCCAGTGTAGACTTGGCTTTAACAATCTAATAAATTTGAACAAATATTTGTATAAAAGTTTTTAGTGTGTGTAATATTTGGATCAATTTATTTTTTTTAACAAATGAACTTTTAGCTGAAAGTGTAAAGTATTGTTAGATCATATTATTTTCTAGGTACGTATGTAGATGATGCTTTTGAGTGAAAATAATATAATTTTGTTTACAGTAACAGTGACTGGTTAATCTAGATTTTCTGTTCAGTATTGCTTTCTGACTAAAATAATTTATTTGCAAAATGTTTAGAAATGGATTTTTATTCTATTATTTATAAATTTATATAATTGTGTGTGTTTCTATTAATTTATACATTTTTTAACTGACAATATTACTGTTTCGTGATTAAAGTTAATACAATTTTACGTATATGTGTTGTGATTAAAATACCTTGTGTTGAATATAATAATGGTATTTAATTGTAAAAAAATTAAACGAGAACGATAATTATAATCATCAATCAACTTGCATTAGGTATAAAAAAGACAATTTATATTAGAATAAGTGGGAATATTATTAAAAAATGACAACCATTCAACAGGATTATGGCCACAAGAGTGGTATACAGGTGTGAAAGAGATAGCAGTAAAATCACCGTTCCTTGTTTCTCAAACATCTCTACGTTCTGAAATGCGCGAGCTCCAATACACGTCTGCTGTGCGAAATGATTCAGTCTCTATGAATGAACTTCAAGAGTTGAAAACTCAGATATCGAACCTTCTCGATCATCCGCCAGATGTCACTGTGATCGTAAATAAGTTGACGTTTGCGCCCTGCATGTATCTTCTCAGTGTGTACTGGCTGGAGACTATGAGGTAAGAATTCTTATGTATCTCATGACGATTTTAATAGCTAATTTGATTAAGTTTGGTTACACGTTAAAACGCAATGTATTAGTGTTATGGTTAAACGAGCAAACAGTACTACAGCCGCCCATGGTTATGACTAAGTTAATAGAGCTGAATAGGGGAAACAGAGTTGGGTCTCAACTTACCACAAAATACGAACGACACCTGCAACAAAAAAAAAGGATTAATACTGGTATTCTGTAAAACAACAACCCATAATATCCCACTGCTGGGCTCGGGTCTCCTCTCAGATGAGGGTTAAGGCCATACGTCCCCACGCTGGCCAAGTGCGGGTTGGGGACTGGCAAGAATACGTTGTGGCTACGTAAATCTTGCCGTTGGATGTTTTTAAGCCGCCCGAAGGCCTCCAACTAAGCTTCACGACTGTTATCGTATGATAACGACCGGGACCGACTGCTTAACGTGACCTCCGAATCACGGAGACGCTCATGGTAACATGCCACCAGCGGTCACCCATCTAGGTACTGACCGCGCCATCGTTGCTTACCCTCGATGATTGTTTCTAATCACCTAGTGCAACTGGGCTATGAGCGCCTTCATATTCTGTAAGGCAGGGTCAATTAATGAATAAACATTGTAGTCAGCAATACACCAAGCAAAGCTTTTTCTTATGCCGCATAAAGATTAGAATGACTTTCATTTTAATGATTTTCTTAAAATATACAAGGTAGTATATACTACAGCAGACATTACTCTTGCAAATTAATGCAAACGTTCATAATCTTAGATGATACTTAACAACAACCAACGTTTATCCTTTTAAACCATGTAACTTAATTAATTAAGGTCGAATGCTTTTTGTGGGAATAATCCCGCCCACACGGCCATCAATGTAACTCCTGTACACCAGGATCAATAGCAGTGACCAAATAACACACCGAGTTACGACACTCGGGCAGCCCCAGGAAAAGTTGGAGGAGTTGAAAATATAAAATTTCCAGTATATCCGTTGACTGCTTTCTACAAAAAACATCGTGTATGTATAATTATTTTAAAGTACCTAATAACGAAATTTCTTATATTTTAGGGTCTGTAACTCTCCCGAGCCCAGCTTACAGCCAATTATTGAGTATTTGAGTGACTCAACATTACAAAAAGACAAGACCGGTATGTGGCAATGTGTCGCGAGGTATGTATTTTTTATTAAATCTAAAAACCACTTCTCTGCATAAAATGTAACAGTTCCATTTTTTATTTCATGTTCAGATTTACTCATCCAAGGTTATCTGAGCTTTAAATACTTTTGAGAGTAAAAAATATTCTCTATGGTTGTAAACAGAAGTCGATAACTCTATAAATATTTTTGATGGGATTATTCTGTCCTACACGCCCAGTACTGTAATTCCTGCACACTGAGTTATGTCACTCGGGTAGTCCCAAAAAAATGAAACTGTCTTGGAACTCGCAACGAAATTAATTAGGAGAAAATTAAAGGAGTTGGAAATATAATAAGTCCACTTTCCTTCTTAGCAAAGCCGGAAACAAATTGAAGTTAAAATAGGCAGACACAAAAACTTTTAAAAGATAGCCTTTTAAAAAATGCTTCAATGGGCATGATCCAAAGACAAATGAAAAAAAAACAATCAATAAAGATTTCTCTAATATCTGAAATACCAATCTATATTAATAATTTCGTCGAGGGGTACGGTCGACTCGTTGAAAACCTTACCTGAATAATAAAACATGAAAAATAAAGATTTCGAGTCGACAAGCTATATCCGCAAAATTCGGATTGTCGAGTATTTTGTTAAATTCTGATGGCGCTGACAGATAATATTAGCCATTGTATCGAAACGTCACTGATATTGGATGACATCTTGAGTAGATAATATAAATAATATTAATTATTTCATCAAGGAGTACGGTAGACTCGATCGAAACCTTACCTGAATTTTATGAAACAAAAAAGAAAGATTTCGAGTCAACAACATATACTCACAAAATTTGGATATTCAAGTATTCGGTTCAAAATTCTAATTTTTCAGTATTCATTTAGTTGTCATAGTGATTTATTTTGGTTGGATTACACACAACTTGCCGAATTAAATATTTTATTTTCAAAAGTACTTACCTACCTACTAAAGTAAAGAAAAAGACTGAGTGCCGAAAACAGAAGTTTAGAGAGAATAAACCTTAAAAGTTATTTATTTTGTTAATTTATGTTAGTTTATTTTGAAAGTAGATTTAAAATTATTATTATTATTTGTGTAAAAACTTTTGCAGTTTTAATTTACCTACTATTTCTACTAAACACTTTGAACGATTCTATACAAATCTATGCCTTGCTTTGCTTTTTGAATATTCCTTAGAACCTATAACTATACAAATATCTACCTATATTTTGTTCCTTCATTTGTCACATTCACAGTCACATTTCACCCGAGCGAAGCCGTGTTCTCATCTAATAGAATAATGAAAGCAAAATAACTTTCTTGACTTAACAGTACTTATTTCGAAACACAAGGCAAGTATTTTTATTACTTTCGTTTTCTATTCCTCCAGCGTCGGGGATAAAGTGTTTCAGAAATTCTTAGACGTGATGTCGGAGAAGGTCAAGGATGAGTCCCGCGAGAGGGAGCTTGAAGGTCACGCGCAGTTCCTTTTGGTTAACTTCAATCATATACACAAACAAATCAGAAGAGTCGCCGACAAGTGGTTAGCTGGCCTCGTTGACAGGTTCCCTCATCTTCTATGGAATTGTCGAGTAAGTCATTAACTGAATAGATTTTGAGGAGATTATTGATTTTAATGTCGAAGCGAAAATTGATAAGGACTTGCTCCTCGTGTATTACTTATTATCAACACTCAAAGGGATTTCCAATTTAATAAAATATTTTTATCCTACCTTAAAAGACGAAAAACCACTTGTGAGCCTTTTAGGACCCATCTGCCTATTGCCCCTGTATCCTAAAAAATCTAATGATCTTAGAATAAGAAAAATAAAATTGTGGCAAATTCCACATAGAAAATAATAAATTTATTTTATAATATTTTTTTTTTTTATATTTAAGCTGCCAAAATGACTCTGCCTTGCCTGATGGAAAGCATGAGCAGAATCCAAGAGTGGTGGTCACCATCCTCAATGCGAAAAAGAACAATGCAGCATGGTGACCCACACTATGGCGGCCTGGGGGGAAAGGGGATGGTGAGGGTGATAGGGGGCGTTGGATTAGGGTATGGGCCTCCGGTATCCTCACTCACTCGATGAAACACAGCGTAAGCGCTGTTTCACACCGGTTTTCTGTGAGGCCGTGGTATCACTCCGGTCGAGCCGGCCCATTCATGCCGAAGCGTGGCTCTCCCACGGTAGTATGTATGTGTATGTAGTAATACAATCTAAGTGATATCAATAAAACAACTACTGCATCGCGCTATAAAAATTCTCGTGCCGATTATAAATTCCCAACATCGAACGTTGGGCTGGAGTGCGTTGCACAGCTTTAAATACCAATTCATAAACATTACTACATTGATTATCAGATTTGAAATTAATTCCTTTTCCAGGTACTGTGGTCAATGCTAGATATTCTTCAAGTACTAAGCTTTAGTTTGGAACTAGACGCTAATCAAGAAACACCTTTACTGAAAGTTCCATTAACTGACTTTACCTTGCAACTGCAGGATACTTTAGAAGGAAGAGAGGTAAGTGTAAAATGATCTTGTACGGGCCAATGACCGTACATTTGGCGTAGTCAGCATTTTACACCATACTGATTAATAACAATTATAAATCAGTACACCTTCGGCAAACACAGGGTGTACTCACTAGTTTAAATCATATAACATGTCATAAGTTTAATAAGTCATTTTGTGTACGTGACCTGTATTATATGGTCTTTCGAGCCGGAACTACAATTTTATTCAGAATACACACTTCAGCTTTGTTATATTAATGTGTGAAAAAATTTAAACGCTATATAAGTATTGAGTATACTCATGACAGGATTAAACGGTCTCTCACTGTTTATTGCTGCACTGAGTGTTTTAAGTTCGAAGGGAAAATTCACAAATCCTTATAAATCTGGATATGCCTTGTGTACGTTTCATAAACGATTTGAAAGTCTCCTGCTATACAAGATATGTTCCTTGAGCGGGACTTTAATAAAAATAGTACAAATGCCTAAGTAGAACACTTAATTCGACATCTATGATTTCAGTGTATCGTGAAAGATTTTGCTGACCGTTGTCACGGTATTGTTCAAGAGGCAATGAAATGGGCGCCACAATCTACTCGATCGCATTTACAAGAATATTTGAACCAGGTTAGTACATAAAACTGTATTACTTCTTGGATCATGTTCTGATGCAGAGTACAAACACTATCTGGGACTGAAGAAATTTGAAATGGTCCATCCGATTTGACTTAACTGAACTTAATAGGCGGAAAGAGTTTTGTGATGAATCAGCGAGATAAATTTGTGCAATATAAGTTTACTTATTCTTATTTAACTACACTCTTACATTTAAATATTGCTGGGTAGCATCTCAAGGTGTAGATTTCGTTTGTTCCGATTAAAATAAAAAAGAACATACTCTAAAGATGAATGAAAAATAAGTTTTATAGAAACCATTGTGATTTTAATTATAACTGCGAAAGTAACTGTGTTGGTTTGTTTATCTTTATCATTATTGAACATGCAATTCTCAATTTTTTGAATGTCTGTAGGTACCCAATTCCACACTATGGCATCATTGTGGTCTGGCCCTGGCAACGGGAGCTCTGTTAGGAGCCGCCGGGCTAAACAGAATGTCGGCACCCTTACCTCGCGCTGCACTGGACAAGCGACCGTTATGTGTAACTCAGGATTCTGCTGCGTTGTTAGCTGTAGTGTCACAAAGGAGTCGATATGCTGGCGAAGTGAGTATAGAATTATTAATTGATTTTTGGGTTATATTTCGCGAAGTGAAATTGAACTGCATTCGATTTTATTCGATTCACTCTTTGAAGTTACTTACAATACTAGATGCTTAGGTAAGCAGTAAACGTGTAAGTGTACGTATACGTGTGTGTACGTAGATTGCGGGCACGGTGAGCGCAGAGGGCGGGGGTGAAGCAGCGTTGTGGCGCTGCGGCGCGCGGCTGCACACAGCGCTGAGGGACGCCTGCACCAGCGGCAGTGAGACCGCACACCGCGCAGCGCTGTGGCGTGCTACAGCGCTGCTGGTACACGCGCGACATCATCCACCACACGCACACACGTCGCCAACCGCGCGAGCGTTACTACATGCCGTCGGTCAGTGTTTATATACTCTATTCATTCATCATCATCAGCCTATCGCAGTCCACTGCTGGCATAAGCCTCTCCAATTGCACGCCATTACCCAAACGTTTCCAGACTACATACCCATGTAGTCTGGAAACTTTGGCACAGAGTTTCAAGCATAGTGGTCGAGACCATCCATTCCTTAAGAGATCCATTCATTAACAGCTTTTACAATCACTGCTGAACGTAAGCCTCTCCTTAGGAAGGAGGTTTTTGGTCTGCTATATAACCCTGGTCAGACGTGTCCAGGGCTTGTTTTAAGTTTTTTTCTCTTTACAGTGATGGTATCCTCTATAGTTTGCTCCTTTGTGGCCTCTTTTGATACCAATGAGGTGAATAGGAGTGTTAACACTTCATATTCTTAATCCGACGTGAAGCAATCAGTTCCTGTCATGTAAAGCTCCGCCCTCTGGCCAATCAGATTCTAGAGGGTTATATACTCACATTAAAAACGAATCATCAACTTCATCTAAACGACTGCGATAGTTGAGCGTTATATTTATTTTTATTATTTGCTTGTGCCTAAGAATAAGGGTCAATATTTCGTAATGAACAATACGACTAATTGACGAGGTTTTTAAACAGGTACAATTTTTGTAGTGCTTAGACTAACCACATGTCTGACTGCATATTTAGCTGGAAGCTAAAAGAAAGTAGAATAAATGAATCTCTTTATATTGGTAACCCAAACCACATATCTCCAATCAGGAGAGGAGGCCCTCAAAAACAGCAATACACCTATGTCTTTTGACTTATGTAGGTCGGCGATAGTCACCTACGACACATCTTATCATCGAATATAATTTTATTATAAAAGAAAGCATTACAATATCTAACACATAAGCATATCTAAATACTTTCTAAGATAATAAATTTTATGAAAATTAATCAACTAATGTAAATGAAAATAATACAATGTTTTTATTTTTTACTAGCTGAGCTGTGTAACACCGAAAAAAAAAACAAAAACTGTGTAAATAGTCTATCCTATATCCGTCTCCTGGTTCTAAGATACCTCCTCACTAATTTTCAGCTAAATCGGTTCTGCTGTTCTTGGCTTATAAACAGTGTAACCAACACGACTTTCTTTTAGATATATAGATGACAATGGTTTTTATAACAACAGTAATTAAATTGAAAATATATTTTCCTCCAGCTTGGTCACAAGTAGAAATCTTCACCGAAGATGCAGTCACCTCAGCAGTGGAATGTTGGCAGTGGCTAACGACATCACGACCTGATCTAGAGATAAGGCTACTGCAAGAAATCTTCGCGGCATGGCTGAGTACGGTTGATAGAAAAATGGGTTTGTTCTCTAAACAACACGAAGAGACCAGTCCGTTGGCTGCCCATGAAGGTGAATAAGTTTTTAAATTACATCTTTGAAAATATAAATGTACCATGGGAGAGCCACGCTTCGGTGCGAATGGGCCGGCCCGACCACGGCCCTACGACTGCGCTGTTTCACAGAAAGAGTGACGATAATGGACACCCATACCCCATAACGCTCCCCCCATCCCTCTCTGATATTGCGGGTGTCCATGGGCGGCGACAATAATTGCCATCGGGCGATACGTTTGCTCGTTTACTCCCATATTCCATAAAAAAAATCTTTCCATTACAAATATTGAATTATATTGCACATCTTTACACTTTAAACCTGTAAAATATTTTTTCTTTTTATTTTAAAATCCAAAAAAGAACTACATTTTGGAAGTTGCGGTTTTCATTACAAAAACGAGATTTATATCTATTATTAGTTACTTTTTATCATCTAAATCATCTATCATCATCAAAACGATAACTTTTTATGAAAAATGTACTAAATACAAACTTGTGACGTCATTATTTTAGACTAAATTGAGCAACACATTTCAATGTTTATTTGATTGAAATTTGTAATATAAATTAAAAGCTGTAATAATTATATTTTCAGGGATATTTTTGTAATATTCTTTTTAAGGACATGTGTATTTATTTACGACAACTACCCTATTATGGGAGCTTCCCTTAATTATTTTATTTCATTTATAATAATTATTTTAGGTGCCGTATTAGAGCCACGCCCGCCATTTGTGGCGCCACACGCCGTTTGGGTTCGATATTTGTCTGAAGTTGCTGAAACGGCTAAATACAACAGCTTGGAGAAAGTCGAGATGTTGGCTAGCTTGCTACATAGATCACTGCCGATCACTGTCGGCGATGTCAGAGATCATATCAATAGGCATGTGGATGCTGTTGGAGTAAGATTCAGGTACTTTTATAGCATACATTTATTTTCCGTCAGACTTCGGGTGGTAATTTTGGAAATGCTCGGTCGTAACACTGCCGGGCGAAGCTAGTCTAAAATAAAAGAAGCATAAATTTCTCTCTATATCACCAGCTAACTGCCAGGGAAAATTCCGTCAAAATCGGCTCAGCCGTTCCAGAGATTAACCGGAACCAATAGAAAAAACTTTTTTGCTGTAATGCTGTATATTCTTTCAGATGTATTTTGTAAAAACTTGACAATTTGAAGTTACAAACAGACACTTAAATTTGTTAATTATATATAGGTTTCGTATTGAAGTTACAACATAGCTCGTGATTAGTTTAGTAATGGGAAATATGCATGTAATTTAGAAATGGCCCAAAGAATCATATGAAATTTATATTGCTTAAGCAATATACCCACATAAATATTTTGTGAATAATTGTTTTATTAATATATTTATTTATTTAACAGCAGTATTTTTCAAATACCCTCGCAAACTTCCAAAACGGAACGCAAGTCCAATGCAATTTGGCCTATTTTGTTTAAATGAAACACATTTTTATGCAAAATAAAGTTACTTTTTTATTAAAACATATAGTATATAGGATATTACTTAAACCACAAGCTATTGTTAATACATGAATGAGGCAATAACATATGGAGCTCTCATAGTCTAACTATTACACGTAGAAAACATGTGGTGCAACGCCTTTTTTTTTAAATAGTGACATCTTGTGTCCATGTTCCAAAACCATTATTTTGTTCTTCATATAATTTTTGTTATCTTTTTCAGTCTGAAAAGCAGAACTAATATTACAGATAAACAAATTCGTGTAGGTCACTCAAAAAAACATCATCATCATCAGCCTATCGCAGTCCACTGCTGGACATAGGCCTCTCCAATTTCAAAAAAACATGATTAGTATATTCTATTAAAATTAACACTCATAATTAGTTGTTGATCAATTTTTCGGTTATATGACTACTTACAGAATTGATAAAAAAAAAGTACATGCATATTCCCTATTATTGTCAAGTATATTTTTTATTATAATGAAACTTTAATTTTAATGTTTTAAGAATAATATTTTACCATAGGCTATTGTCCTGCGGTCTCTCGCTCCTTCAAGGCGACATCCTTCCCCGTTCATTGGCTCGCAATATTCTCCGAGAGAGAGTCTACTCAGCCTGTCTAGACTACTTCTGTCGAGGACTTCAGTGTCCAGCAAAAAGCTCAGGCGCTTTGAGAGAAGACATCATATC
>PKRV01000558.1:208215-291157 GCA_003709505.1 Hyphantria cunea | reverse complement strand
GTGTGTGTGTGAGTGCGTGCGCGTGCGCGTGCGCGTGCGCGTGCGCGTGCGCGTGCGTATGCGTGTGTGTGTGCGCGTGCGCGTGCGTATGCGTGTGTGTATGTGTGTAAATTCACTTACAGCATTACAGGGCCTCAGTTTTGTTTTAGTACAAGTTTAGTCCTATTTTTTCATACGTCCCTGAGTTCCGTAAGTTCAATCCAAAAGTCAAAACTATAATATAACTATAGTTGGGATAGATCAAGCCCCCTCTTGACCAAATTTTTTCGAATGGTCAATAGGCGCCATAGAGCAACACATGCCGACGGGCGAGAGGGAAATAGCGATAGCGCCTTTTAGTGATACAAAACAGTCTCTTATTTTTGCGGGGAGAAAATCTTCACACAAACATATTTTAGACTCGCATACAAACAATTGTCTTAACGGTGTAATGCGTTGGCCCATTTGGGCTTTGACAGAGGAGAATGTCTGCGTATGCCTATGGTTGCTATATGGGAGGCGGGGTTTGATCGATGCGTCACTATTTACTTAACTCGAATGAACTTCATAAGTTTGGTATTAGTATTAGCTTTAATACGGTTTAATAATCCAATAACTCCGAAATATGTATTTTCAGATTGAAGAATGAAGGTATTGTACAAGAAATCAGAAGGAAAGTTCAAGCCCAGCCAACGTCTGTATCTCATGTCCCACAAGCACTCAAATACCTTGTCACCACTGATACTCTCCTTAGTGATGCTCATGAGGTAAGTTTATTGCAACCATTAATTGTGTCCGATAATTATTTTTTTGATAGTAGAGATAATACTATCCTTTTCTTTCTCTCCAAATTACGTATATCTTTCCTATTCAATGTACACCATATTTTCCAACTTTCTAATTGGCAGTTATGTGAATATCAGTTAAAGTTTGTGACTTCAAAACTTTCTTACCTTTCCCATTATCATCGTCATCATCAGCCTATCGCAGTCCACTGCTGGACACAGGCCTCTCCAATTTCACGCCACTTAGTTCGATCTATGGCTTCTCGCATCCAGCTCCTGCCAGCCGTCTTGCGCAAATCATCGCTCCACCTGGCTTGTGGACGTCCCACACTACGTTTGCCGAGACGCGGTCTCCACTCAAGAACTCGTTTACCCATTAAATCAATATAAACTTTATTTTCTTCAATCCCCAATTCAGTAGTTATGACAGTAACTGCTATAGTTTTTCAAATTGGGGATGCTTAGTACCTCCGTATTACTCAGATACTCCGTCAACTGTAAGAGAAACACGAAATGTTCTAATTGAAGAAAATGACAATAAATAAACAAATATTTTTGGAAATCTGACATACAACGCCTCGGTAGCGCAGTGGTAGCGTACGCGACTGCTCTCCATGAGTTCTCCGGTTCGAAGCCTGGGTCGGACCAAATGTTTGTATGATCTGCAAATATTTGTTTCGGAGTTTGGGTGTTTCCTATGTTTATTATGTATGTATTTACAAAAAAAGCGTATATATGTAATAATATCAGTTGTCTAGTACCCATAGTACAAGCTCTGCTTAGTTTGGGACTAGATGGCGTTGTGTGTTAAAAGGTCCGAAAATATTTATTATTATTTATTATCTAGTTTCAAACTTTTACTCTACGACTGAAAAATGACACCACATAGAAATTTATTTCGATATTCAATACTTATCCAGACCCCCTCTCCCAGCTAAGTTGACATTTCACAAACTTAAACATTATTAGTAAACTAATCGAATGTCAAAACAAAAATTTAAAAAAAAATAAATTATACACTCTAATGCTCCAGGTGCAACCCTACACTTTCCATGTGATTCCATCCATTCCATGGTTGCTAGTATGAGATTGACTTTAAACGATAAGGCCGGCGGCTGTTCCTCCTAGTTTTAAAATATCGTTGTTATTAATCTGGTTTACTATAAAGCTATATGTTATTATTATTTTTATTATTTATTCGCGATGCTTACAGCTAAATTTACAATATACATGTAATGTTGCTTCTCTATATGTCAATTAAAAGCTTTCGCATCTAGAAAGAAGATAGTGCTTTTAAATATAATCAAACTGAATGTAGAATACCAGAACAATAATTCTGGTTCATGAGACGTAAGACTTTTGCCATTCCTTTTGCTATTGCAGAATAAATAAATGTGTTCTAAATGGTTTAGCTCGTTAAACAGCCTGGAAACTCGTTTGGTTATTTCCCCAGCTGGTCCACATGATCACGTGGGCGCGAGTGACGCCGGTAGAGGCGCTGTCGTACTTCAGCCGGCAGTACCCGCCGCACCCGCTGTCTGCGCAGGCGGCCGTCAGCACTCTCACCTCCTACCCCTCCTCCGCACTCCTGCTCTACATACCACAACTCGTGCAAGCGCTTAGACACGACACGGTAAGTTGCACCTTTTTTTTTACGTGTTGGAATGCCTTTACGCACTTCGCTCCCCCCCGCGGGGACAGGGGGTTCACTTTGTGTGGGACTCCTGACTGACTCCAGCCAGACTACCCACTAAACCGCCACTCTGCGCCTGACACGGGAGAGATCCGGGAGAGCTAGCCTACTTATTTAAACGAAACAAAGAATATGTAGTGTAGTGTATGGGTCTATTTAGTCACTTCACTCAGTTACGCATTCATTCATTCAAAAAAAATAAAAATTGAGTAAAATCACTAAAGAAAATTTCACAATAATTCATATTCATATATGAATATGAACCTGGAGGGTCGTAAAACATGATGAAAGGAAGCGACAGTCGGTTGGGCCACATGATACTAGATTAAGTTCTAATAGTCTGAACTTCAGACCTGATCGAAAACGTGATTATACTATCCAATTTATAATTTGATAAAAATTCTAAACTATTTTAGATGGGATACGTAGCAGAACTAATCAAGTCTTTAGCAAAGAAGTCACAAGTTGTTGCTCATCAGCTCATTTGGAATATGCACACAAATATGTATACTGACGAAGAGATGCACAACAAGGACGGTGGGTATTCATTTATTTTAATTAGACATACATTAAATATTACATATATAAGAAACAGTAATAAATTTACTGTTTCTAATCATTTGTTAAAATGCACAAAATTTTTAGGTGTCACAGCATATACCAATTTAAAAAAAATATTAGAATAAAAAATAAACAAAAACCAAATAAGAAAAGGACAATAACAATAATTTAAATTAAAACAAATTTAATTAGAAAAATTGATACTACTTCAAAATTCTAATACAATATGGTATTTGACTTTATCTTATAAATACAGATATCTCTTTCATTAAAACGAATATCAAAAAACATCTAGGGAAATATAATTATGACAACTTTTCATTTGTATTACAAATTTTACTCAAATAAATATTGAAATATATTGCTCAATTGAGTAGTTTAAAACAGTGACGTCACAAGTTTGTATTTAGTACATTTTTCATGCAAAGTTATCATTTTTACAATATATATATATACGAGACGATATATATAGACGTAGTGTTTGCCCACGCGGTCAGAAAATAGATAGCAAATTGAATGCAGGGTGCATTCAATTTGCTATCCATTCTCTTTCTTCTTTTAATTATTGGATATATATACTTATATGATTGCATTTCGGCTAGAAGCATTGTTTGACGTGCTGGAAGCACTGACAAAGAGCATCGTAGACACGCTCTCCGGTCCAGCGAAGGCGTTCTACGAACGAGAATTCGACTTCTTCGGCCAAATCACGAACATATCCGGAATCATCCGACCATTCCCGAAGGGGGCCGAGCGAAAGCGGGCGTGTTTGGAAGCGCTGAAAAATGTTAAGGTAAGTTCTTGGTTTTACAGAATTGTTATTTAATATTCTATCTATCTGGTGAAGGATTGAATAAAGAGTGTCACCATTCCTATTCGTATCCTAGGTGTCCTAAAAATCGACTATGGGAGCGAAGTACCGGACAACATCACTGCAAAGAGGAGGGAAATTCGAAACAAAGCCATCTGTTCTGCTCTGGGCTGATGATGATGAATTAAATCCTACTAATATTATAAACGCGAAAGTTTAAAAGTATCGATGGATGTTTGTTACTCTTTCACGTAAACACTTCTGAATGGATTCTAATGAAACTTTACAATAATATAGCTTATACATCGGAATAACATATAACCGACAAATACGCGGCCGGAGCCGCGGACAACAGCTAGTAGATATATAAAGTATTTGTTAAGTTGTTTGAAGTAAATAAAAATATCATTAAAGGCGATAGGGTTGACGAAAGTAAAGTCAAATCTTANATTAATAGTATTAAACATCTTTTGACGAACCTAATGACCTAGTTGATGCTGACTACAAACAAAGCTATAGATTCGTGGTTTCGATTCCAATACATAATAAATAATAGTGTATCATTAGTTCTGTGTCTGGCTGTAATTTATCTATACAATATGTATGTATTAGATAGGTTTGTTCGATTCCGCGAAATCGAAACAGTCCCAAAGCGAACAATTAGAACGAATGTTTATACTGTACTAGTATTTTTATCTACAGTCTAACCACTATAGGCTCTGCCTCATTTGTGACCAGATAGATGCCCTTGTCTGTATGTTGTCATAACATAGTTTGCTTGGATCTAATCTTAGCTTAGCTCTAAACAAGCTTTTCTCGAAAATTTGATTTAAAGATGTTGAAGTGAAGTTATATGATAAGTTTTTATCTACTACAGGTTCAACCTGGATGTTACCTACCATCGAATCCAGATTCCATGGTTGTAGACATCGATTACAAGAGCGGTAAGTGGTAGTTTTCAAGGTAGTAGGGCGACGCTGATTTTGGTCGGTTACCATGCTGCATTGTCTGCATTCACAATGAGTTTTTATCACTATTCTTGATAAAAGACTCCAAATTTAAATTTGTTATTAACATACATTATTATGTTATGCTAAAGTACATTCGCAACTTAATAATGCCTGCAATAGGCTATGGCAGCTTATAGGCAAAGGCATATTAAACGCCCATATTTTGACTTCACAAATTTTTTGCATACTTTGTGGGTTACTTGAGGTTAGAATAAGAAATTTTATGAAATAAATAATTCTGATATTGATTTAATACATGCTAAGCATTTTTGATTTAGAGTCAACACAAAGATACAAAAATAAATACAAAATAATACAAATAAAAAGATTTATGGATTAGTCGAAACTGATTTAAAGCAAGTTACATTCATATTTGTTGACCGAAGGTCCAGCGATGCAGAAGCATCCCAATAAGCCGCCATAGTGTGAGCCTCCATGCTGTATTGTTGCATTGTCTGCTTTCTTTCTTTCTTTCTTTCTTTTTTAAAAGACAACTCCCGCATTAGGAATATACATTCCTGTGTCGCGGGGATCTTTACAAACATACATGAAACGGACACAAAGTACACCCAGACTTAGAAAAACAATTTATGGATCACACAAAGTGTTGTCCCATGTAGGATTTGAACCCACAACACTTGGCACAGTAGGAAGCGGTGTGGCGACCACTCCAACCACTAGGCCAACCGTGTAGACCGTGTAGTCTGCGTTCACAATGAGTATGGGAACCACTACTCTTCGATTCTCCTCATGCTTTCCATCAGGCAGAGTAAAAAAAGACATTAATATTTATAGGTACACCCATGCAGAGTGCCGCCAAAGCTCCCTACTTGGCAAGGTTCAGGGTACGGAAGTATGGTATATCGGAGATGGAGCAATTAGCCATGGCCATAGCTTCTGGGGAAGATCCACCTTCGGTAAGTAATTATTTTCAAGCCTTGTTCGCAAAAACAATGATTAAGACCTTAACATCTGTTAGCCAGGTTATTTCTAGCTTTCCCACATATTTGGCAACACTATTTTAAACATGATAAAACCCCCCTTTTTACTCGACTACGGCAAAGCCGAAAGGAAGGGTAATTGTTTTGGCAGTCTGTGTATGTATGTTTCACCGTAGCGCTTAAACTACTGAACCGAATTCAATGAATGAGGCATTAATACTTTCGTAATAATGAACCGGGTGATATAGACTATAGGACTGCGAAAGGAGGGTTATGTTTTTCGAGTGTATGTATGTTGTGTGTATATTTATTTGTACCTGTGTTTGCGCACACACGCTTGTGCCCTATATTATCTCCTTCGTAGTTGGCTGGTCACCGTTGAGACTGGTCGCTGTGGCCATAATCGGCTAGGAGAACATCATCATATTTATTTGGCACGCCATGAAGTCTAAACGGCTTGTCGTATATTTCAACGTCAACAGATTCGTCTTAGTCTTGAGAGTGAAACTGGGAACATCAAAATAAAAAATATATATACGCAGTCGAGTTTATTGTTTTTAAATAATTCATCACTTGTTTAAACTTTTGCATATGTTGCTTTTGCATTTTGCAATGATATTAAAATAATCATGACCAGAAAAACCACTTACCTGTATTATACATATATTTAGCAATATAAAAAAGTGGTATAAATAAGTATGTTCATCAGCACGCTGGTTAATATGATAGCCGTTGACTCTGCATTGGTAGGAATAAGTTCATTTTCCAACATGTCATCATCAATCAACAACCCATAATGTCCCACTGCTGGGCTCGGGTCTCCTCTCAGGAGAGGGTTAAGGCCATACGTCCCCACGCTGGCCAAGTTTCCAACATATATTTCGCATCAACAGGAAGAAGGCAAGGACCGCTACACCGGTGTCGCGGCTGAAATGTGGCAAGCCGCCATATTCAAAGTAGGCGATGATGTGAGACAAGATATGCTCGCGCTGCAAGTTATATCGCTGTTTAAGAACATCTTCCAACAAGTTGGGCTTGACTTGTATTTGTTCCCTTATAAAGTTGTCGCCACTGCTCCTGGGGTGAGTTTATTCCTGTACTAGCTGTGCCCCGCGGTTGTTCTTTTTAATTTACGGTTTAGAGGGCAAACGAGCAGACGTATCGCCTGATGGTAAGCGATTACTGCCGACCATGGACACCTGTAACACCAGAGGCGTCACAAGTGGGTTGCCGGCCTTAGGGGATGGGAAGGGAGATGAGGGGAAGGGTTGGATTATGGGCCTCCGGTATCCTCACTCACTCGGTGAAACACAGCGCAGGCGCTGTTTCACACCGGTATTCTGTGAGACCGTGGTATCACTCCGGTCGAGTCGGCCTATGCATGCCGAAGCGTGGCTCTCCCACGGTAATCTTGTGCCTTTGCAACAATAACCGAAAATATAATGTTTAATTTCGTAGTACTATCGACATATTTGAATCATGACCCACCATAAGCTTACTTTCTTACAGACAGACTTTAACGGTATGGTAACGATCTTGTCATCTGTCATCTAAAAGTATAGAGAATTTAATTGTTGCAGTGTTAAGCTTTGTTAACAGTTTATACAACTATACAATATAACATAGTTTTGGGGGAAAAAAACATTTATTCTGAGCTATAGTCAATTCCAAAGATCATAGATTCTAAATATGATTATTACTGTTTTATCTAATATATTATCTACTGCAGTGATGGTAAAGGTAAAAATTGCATAGATATCCAACCAATATTGACGTAGCTTGCCTATATTTAAAACATCCTAAGTAAGGCATGCACTATAAAGCAGAGAAAGCTTTGTTGTTTTGATGGCTTCAAACGATTTATCGGCAAAGTAGGTCACAAGTGTGTCGATTTGTCGATAGTACCTTGATTTTTGAAGTGAAACTTCTTTAGGCGCATGAGGGTAAAAATTTTACAAATGTAACGTCACGCAAGTATGCAACGGAAGTGTCGAAAAGAGAGAGAGAGAGCGATCGAGACCGATTGAGAGAGAGTAAGACAGGGTGAACGTAGCATGAAGCAACTAGCGATAGAGTGAGAGTAGGGATGCTTTAGTCACAACAATACCTATAGAAATCCCGTCGAATAGTGTAAATATTGAAGAAATAAATTAAAAAAACTAAATTTATAATTTATATTAATTTTCAACACTTTTAATATTTTAATGACAATTAAATTCCTAACATATCTTCCTTTTTCCCTTCCTTTAAGTCTCGGAAATCTAAAGTTTTAGATTTGTATAAATATAGACAAGGCTGATAAATTAGTTCGCCAAAGAAGTTTCACTTTTGACATGTGTACTTTGTACGCACGCACTTTTTATCAATTTATCAACTATTTAGTTTTCACAGATTTGTTTGTGTGGAAGACATTATCTAAATAAAAATAAAACGTTTCTTTAAATCTTTAAAAAAATATATAAAAATTGAAATCCATGAAGATATGAAATCGTAATACAATAAATTAAATTGACTGTCCCTTATATTTAGTACCACGTTAGTAATGAAGCGGTTTCTATTTTACAGTGTGGCGTAATAGAATGTGTACCGAACGCTAAGTCACGTGACCAGCTTGGCAGACAGACTGATATAGGAATGTACGAATATTTCATCAAAAAGTACGGAGACGAGACCAGCAGAGAATTCCAGGTACGAGAGTTTGCTTTCATGTGTCATTTTGTGCTGTCGGTACCGGTTGCTATAGAATATTTGTGTTAATCATTACGGGTAGTTGGAGAACTAAAAAGTGCAACATTCTACAGAATTTTGAAATGATATTTGAGTTGTCTTGGGAGGTTTACCTTGACAATAGAGTACATCTGGCGTCTGCTTATGTCGATCTATGATTTTTATCTGTAGCTTCAATTTAACGTTCATAAATGTCACTTAGTATCTTTATTGAATAAATGACTGCCTCGGTGGTGCAGTGGTAGCGTACGCGACTGCTGTGCAAGAGGTCTCGGGTTCGAATCCTGGGTCGTACCAAATGTTTGTATGATCTGCAAATATTTGTTTCGGAGTTTGGGTGTTTTCTATGTATAATATGTATGTATTTACAAAAAAAAAAAGTATTTATGTATTCATGTCAGTTGTCTATTACCCATAATACAAGCTCTGCTTAGTTTGGGACTAGATGGCGTTGTGTGTTAGATGTCCGAAATATTTATATTTATTTGTTTTGAATTTGAATTTGAGGTCTGATAGCAGATGCTAAAAAGTCGAAATTTTGCCAAATCGTTGTAAACCATCGTAAATTACCATAATCATTATTCATTATCATTAAATTGAATCTTATTCGGTAGGTAAGAATATTTGTAAGTAATGCTCTCGTTGTGGTGATTGATTAAAAATACAGAGTATCACTCCTGTTCATCCCGTGGGTGATATAAGAGCCTACTAAGAGAGCAAAATAAGCTTGATCACTTTGCTGCAGAGAGAAGAAAAATTTTAAACAAACCCTATACCCTCTTGCGATTGAATTGCTGCTCGGGTCGAAACAAACTCTTGTATTATCTGCATTTGTTTTCAAGTTTGCTTGTTTTCTATGTGCTATAACTTGATTGCACGATTGGCCTAGTGGTTTAAGCGGTCGCCACGCCGCTTTCTACTGCGCCAAGTGTTGTGGGTTCAAATCCTATATGACTGCCTCTGTAGCGCAGTGGTAGCGTATGCGACTGCTGTGCTTGAGGTCTCGGGGTCGATTCCCGGGTCGGACCAAATGTTTGTACGATCTGCAAATATTTGTTTCGGAGTTTGGTTGTTTTCTATGTATAATATGTTTACAAAAAAAAAGTATAAATGTATTTATATCAGTTTTCTAGTACCCACATAACACAAGCTCTGCTTAGTTTGGGACTAGATGGCGTTGTGTGTAAGATGTCCAAAATATTTATTATTTATTGACAACACTTTGTGTGATCCACAAATTGTTGTTCTGAGTCTGGGTGTTCTTTGTGGCCGTTTCATGTATGTTTGTGACACAGGATATATATTACTAATGAGGTAGTTTTCTTTAAAAAAAAGCTATGTACATTTTTACAAAAATAAATGCATTGTTACGAATATATGCATTTATATCAGTTGCTTTATACCCATAGTAGAAGCTCTGCTTAGTTCGTGACTAGATGGCGTTGTGTGGATGTGGTAGAATTTTATATATTTATTATTATTATACTAACGTGTTTGACCATTGTAGTATGTCCAGCAGTGGACTGTCAAGAAATATACTTCTACTTAAACTATAATGAGAAATTCTTATATTCTTCCAGGCTGCTCGAAGATGCTTCGTGACGTCAATGGCAGCGTACAGCGTCATCGGATTCTTGTTACAGATCAAGGACAGACACAACGGCAACATCATGTTAGACACAGATGGACATCTCATTCATATTGGTATGCGCTTATATTGTTCTTTGGTTGTATACTAGCATTCATACAGATGAACGCTAATACTTCGTCTGTAAATATTCGTATCGAAAATCGTGTGAAAGCGCAAGTTTTACCGTCGGAGAGAAACGGCATGAATGGGCCGGCTAGACCGGAGTGATACCACGGCTTCACGAAAAACCGGTGTGAAACAACACTTGAGTTGTTTTTCACCGAGTGAGTGAGGATACTGCAGGCCTATACCCCAACCCCTCCCACATCCTCCTTCCCAACCCTGAAGGCCGGCAATACATTTGTGACGCCTCTGGTGTTGCGGGTGTCCACGGGCGGCGGTAATCGCACACGCATTCGTTTGCTCGTTTGCGCACTATTCCATAAAAAAAGTAGGGCTACTCGACTGGAGTCTTCCGGCGCGAATGAACATTTCAAACTGTAAACAATCATCGCCCTAAAATCTTTTCGTGTTAATTTTAGTTTTGCTACGGACGAAAAACATCAAGTTGAGAAAAAAAAAATGACACGTGACTTTGTGAATGAGTTTTGATGGTACAAAAAATATAACATTCGAAATTCAAACATTTATTGGCGGCCAGTAAAACAAAATTTTCAGTGTGAACCACGTACAATATTTTATTCCGCTTTATTTCTTAATGTTTCATATCACTATTCACTTAATAAGTTAAATCCTATTTACTCGCAGATTTCGGTTTTATGTTCGAATCCTCCCCTGGCGGCAACTTAGGCTTCGAGCCTGACATCAAGCTGACAGACGAGATGGTGATGGTGATGGGTGGGAAGATGGAAGCACCTCCGTTTCGATGGTTCTGTGAGCTGTGTGTCCAAGCTTTCTTAGCTGTCAGGTGAATATAGATTTTATTTTGTTACTCACAGGGTTCAATTTGTTTTGCTAATCTTTAAGCCTCACACGAGCTGAGTGATCAACACATAATCGATGCGATGCGATACGACTGGTATCGCAGGAACTTGCAATGTGAATTGCTGCGATTTCATGCGGGAAATCGTTGGTTCAAGTGACCATACTTTCGACGGTAGTCAGCCGTATAGGACGAGTTTTAAGAATAGTGACATGTTTCGCAAAAATATAGTTTCATGTCCCAAAGGATGTGCGCTTCTCAATTAACGATGAAAAAATCTACATCATATTCCGCCATTCTCCACACAACGACAGTGGCGCCAACGTCCCTTACGCTGTCTCAGAGCGAACTAAAATGGCGTCAACAAGGGTGATGTAATATCGCAGGTATGTGCGATTCCAATCAGATCGGCAGTTATTGCGGTGCATTCGTGCGAGCTCGCAGATATTTGCGATGCGTTGCGAATTCGCAGTTATGAACGCCTTTTATGTACTTTTATGGGGAAATTAGTTACAGAAGTACACAATCTCAATATTTGGAGCATTTATTCATTACTGACTCAACTGAGTTTGAAGTAAGTATATAAAAGTATTTTAATTACCTTATTCCAGGCCATACCAAGAAGCAATAATATCAATGGTCTCCCTGATGCTGGACACGGGTCTGCCCTGCTTCCGAGGAGCAACTATACGCCAGCTCCGTTCCCGATTCGCGCCGAACTCCACTGAGAAAGAAGCCGCGGCCTACATGCTATCTATCATCAGGAATTCCTTCCTGAACTTTAGAACTAGGACTTACGACATGATTCAGTATTATCAGAACCAAATACCTTATTAAATACCTATTACTATTAATAGGCGTCCGTTGAAGAAATTTTCATAGGATGCACACACTCAGAACTTTTGATTTCAAGTTTGCGGCCATGTAAAGATATGCATTAGGCCATTAGCCACTATAAGTGTATTCTGCACGAATTATTAGACCATGGGTATGCATACAGCAATACAGGCCATCAGACCATAGGCCTCAACGTCTTTTCTCAAACAGTCTGTCAGTTTTTGCGGGGGGGAAACATTGACACACAATTGAAAAAAAAACATTCAGAAATTCACGCATACATACTGTGTTATAATACTATATTCTGTGACATAATTTAGGCATATTTGGGCTTAAACATTAAGAGGGGAACGCATGCGTATGATTACTCTCTACCTGGTACCTAAATGAGTATGTTTTGAGGCCATATGTAAGAACTGAGACTTACATGTACCACATTTATGTGCTACANTGCCACTGGGGCAATATGGCTCCCACATCTCCTTGATTTAATAAAGCTTCAAACTCATTACGTTCATCTTCTGTTAACACACTCCATACTGCATCAGCGTCTTCGAGGTTTAATTCTTTTAGGCGGTCCTCGAGTGCTACTGCATTTTCGTCGTCAGAGTCGATAGAATCATCATATTCTACAAGGTCTTCTATGTCTATATTGTCTTCATCTTGCATATTCTTTAGTATATTTATCATTTTATTTCTAGATTCATCGTCGGCATTGTTTAAAACAAGCTCATTCTTAACACATTCTCGATAGAAGCTTTCTGAACATTGTGAATGTTTTTCCGACTTGTAACAGTCGAGGCAACAATAGAATATCTCACAGCGAGGACAGCAGTATTTGCTTTGGTTTTCATTGCAACTGTAAATTAGAAATAATTTAGATGTTTGATCATAATTGAAGTAGATACTATTGAGTAGCAATAAATATAAAATGTGTACTTACATGCCGCAGGCATTTTGACTAATTTTTGAATGCTTATCTTCAGACATATTTGATTATATTACTGCAGTGTAATAGATTTTAAATTATGAATGTGTGTGATCAGAGAACATTAAAGTTCGTCGGTTACTCTAATTTACAATCTACAAACAAACAAATCAAAGAAAGACGACAAAACAACGACCACATTGTGACAATACTGATACTGACAAATCTGACAATCGTATCTTCAACTTCAACTTCAACTTTTGATTTAATGGCTCTATGGTGTGACCACAATTTTGCCAATGTCATGTTTTTGAAAGACAAACTGTCAAAGGATTTGTTGTAGAGCTTCGGTAGAGCCGGAATAATAATTTAATTTTGCAATCGTATCTTTAGCCGGTTTGTGGCAACTGTTGAAAGTATGTACTCTAGTTCATTATTAAAGTAGATTTTCAAACCTGAACGGTTATAAATGGACGGTTAAATAATGTAAAATAACTCACAAATATAATATTCAATACAGCGTTAATGTGTAAGAAATATAATTTAAGTCCTAGAATTAAAGAAAGGAAGAGTATTTATAATTCTTTTACAATTATTAGTTTTCGAATTCTTTAAATTGTAACAATAATGTTCATAATCATCTTTTATGTTATTGTATTACTCAATGAATTTCGCAATACAAAATTTGTTCTATCAAAACTAAAACTAATCAGCTGTCAATGATATGTCAAAAGAACAAAACAAAAATAAACTTCGCTGTCTACCTTCAAGTTTTATTTACTTAGTTTTTAAATGAATCATGGATGAACCCGAAGTAGTGGAAGACTTCTACGGTGTGTACCTACTGTACTGTATAAACCCCAAGTATAAAGGTCGCACTTATATTGGGTACACACGAGATCCAAACCGAAGAATTATGCAGCACAATAGAGGAATTTGGGCCGGTGGAGCCCACCGAACTAACAATAAAGGCCCCTGGTAAATATTTGTGGAATGTCGTAATTGAGATTATTTTATTGTTAATGAATTATCATAATTACTTTATTGTAGGAAAATGGTGATGATAATACATGGGTTCCCTAATAATATATCAGCTCTAAGAGTAAGTATATTATATTTCAATTATATATTGCACTAGTTTCCTCTGCGTCGCTACCTGTGGTAGTTGCTATAGAGGTACAATGGAGCTCCATCACTTTCTATAATAAAAGTGGCCTAAGTCACCTATTTTAACGTCACCTATCTGCTACTTAAATTCTGGTTAAAATCGGTCCAACCTGTAACATCAGACAAAAATTTAAAAAAATATTTTGGTGTAACTACTTTATTCACTTCTATAAATGCAGTCCACGCAGACTGTGTGTTGCACCAAGCATAAAAAACAGATTTCGGCTGTTTCTCAATTAAATATACTTTTTTATGAAACACAAAGTATGACAACATGTATCAAATTTTGTTTTTTTTTGCTAGTTTGAATGGGCCTGGCAAAATCCACACACAACAGTAAGGCTAAAACACCTGAACCTTAAAAAGATTCCAAGAAAGGAGACGGAATTTAAATTCAAACTGAGGGTCCTTAGTGAGATGCTCCGTGTGGGACCCTGGTGTCGGCTACCATTGATTATAAGATGGCTTGAGAATGAGTATAGAGAGGAATTCCCAGTAAGTGCCAAAATATTAAAGTCATTTTTACCAGTTTGATTCAAATGATTTTTTGTGTACAATGCAATACTCTGTGTAGGACTTTAGTGAAGCTGTTACAAGATAGTCTGAGAAATAAAAATCTATTTCCAGTAGATTTCAAAATACATAATAATATTTTACACTTGTGTAATAGAGAATATGCATGTTTATTTTCATTTCTTAATCTGATCATTACCGTCTCTATATGATAGAAAAAATATAAATAGGCTTGAAACTAGTCAACCTAATTTTCGAAGTGAAATTTAAAACACTGACCAAATTTGAGCTATTCAAACGCCGCTATTTTGCGCGCGCTTTTGACACAGCCAGTGACGTCATTGTCATTATGGGTTTGTTTGCTATTCAGTGTTTCAGTTACTAAATACTTATTTGCTATAAAAATCATGGAAGAAGGTAATTTTTCTCACAAACACTACTAACACAGTTTGAATTTCGACTCTGATAATTTCGATGACTTGACCATCGATGTCACATTTCGTTTTGATCAAAATTAAACGTTTTGTAAGTTGTGCAAGAATGTAAAAAAAATATTTGAGACAAAAAAAAATATATATGCATATTCCCTATTATAATGTTGTGCACATTGCACCAAGTGTGTGCAGGGATATTCAAGACAATTCATGCTTGATTTGCTCATGTATCTCGGTGGCCATATTTTGTAAATAGGTATCTATAACTTGATATAATCATTAATATTATTTTAAAATTTGAAATTTAAAATAAATAACGTTAATAATGTACCGAGGATTAAGTTAGATACTTGTTCCATACCTACTTAAAAGCAGAACTGATTAAAAATGACATTAATTCAATTACTAGGAACTTTCTGTTGCCGTTTCTTAATATATTTTCATGTTCATGTTATTCATGTTATTGTATAAACAGAATCCTTTGTAAATGTTTACCAAGTCTCCTGTTATCATGCATAATAGTTATCCTACAAATTTTATTTCAAGTAAGGTGCAGCAGTAACTTCTATGAATACTAATAGTTGTATAGATATGGACATAATTTGGCACAGACACAGATTATAAAATAATTTGGAATATAACATCATATTCCTGTGCTTTTTTTTAGTCTTTCATATTTTTTTAACTTTCAGCCTGAAAGAAAACCCCCGGATCACATGATATTATGCCAAGGTACAGTCAAAAGTAAAAATCTAAAACAAAAAGTTGTTTCCAACACGGTTGTAGCTGAAGAATGCCTTTTATGTTCTAATTATATTACAAATAGTCAATCTAAATTAACATGTTTAAACGCGAATTGTGACCTTTTAGCCCACATTACATGTTTGGCAGATATATTTTTGTCACCTGGAGAATATGTGCCAATAGTAGGGAACTGTCCTTTTTGTAACACTAAGCTGAAGTGGGGAGATTTAATTAGAAAGATAAAAGGATGTTCTCAAAATGGAGAAGAATGTACACAAGAAGAAGAATCAGAAGAAGAAGAAGAGGGACCTTGTATAGAGTCTCAAAAGAAGAAAATAGATGATTTACCTTCATGGTTCCAAGATTGCAATGATGATTTATGACGAAATATTACAAATATATATAAATATGAAATATAACTTGTTTTATTGATAGCAAGAATAAGTTTTAAAATCTATGCCACGACTGCTAAAAAATTTTGATAAAATTTCAATAGCCTATTTCACCCCGGCCATTAATACGAATCTGTAGACACCTCACTCATTAAAATCGGGTCAGTAGTTTAGGTGCTATGGTGAAACATACAAACCTAGAGTGCCAAAAATACGACACCCACCTTACACCTAAATAGATATAGTAAACGAAAACCTTATTTATAAGGAGAGGCCTNAGAGGCCCGTTTTCAGCAGTTGATTGTTAAAGGCTGTTGATGAAAGTGAAACTGGCGTCAGATAAAAACCACAAAATATATAAGTGAAAAATAATTTATATTTCTTTAAATATTAATTTCAAAAGTTAGGGATTTACTACCAGGTACATAGATAATTATTAACATAATGAAATAAAAACACAGGTAGAATATGAATTTATAAATATTTATATAACTACATATATTAAAATGTGTTTACTGTTTCAGACTACTGAAATTAGTCTATAATAATAAGTATAAAATTAACTTGGTACATCTCACAAATGGGCGTCTGAACCCAAATTAGTCAGATCCGGTGCAAAGGCGTATCTAGCCCTTGAAGCGCCCGTATGCAATCATTACTCGAGTGCCCTTTTCGTAAGCTTAGCGCCCTTAGTAAACTTAGCGCCCTTCAGTGATCGAACAGATTGATTGAAAGGCCCTGGTCCCGTGTGCACCGCACTGTACACCCTGCACTATAGGTAAAGGCCCCTTTGATTCGGTGCTCTGGTAACCAGACTTAATAAATATATCTATATATTTCTAAATACATACATTTTACATGGTAAAGACCCTTAAAAGATAGTAGAGTCTCGCTAATGTAAGTACGAACGGGCCGGTTCGGCCTGGAGGGTACTCTCAGAAGACCAACCTAAAATGACGGCATTCGCGCTGTCGTGTTTCGTTGTGAGTGCAAGACCGGAGACCTAATGACGCATAAGCATCACTAGGCCTCCATAGTGTGGATCACCACCATTGTTACATTGTCTGCAATGAGTATGGTGACCACCCCTTTAGGATTCTGCTTATGTTTTCCACCAGGCAGAGTAGAGTCAATTTGGCAGGCCCAAACATATAAAAAAGAATAGATAAATTATGAAACCTATTTGTCTTGGTTGGGAATTCAACCTACAACCTCTGTCTAAGCTGTCAAGTTCACTAATAAATAGACTAAGGACTAGTACATAAATTAAATTATTTAATTAGTTCGGATAATTATTTTAATATCAGTTTTTAATAAATCTAGAGTGAGTTTTTTTATGTTATTGTCTAATATGTACGAAATCGAAATCTGCTTTACTGTCCTAGATAGTTTGATACATTGTTAAGTTCACAAAATTACGTATAAAACTTCTGACATAAATAATTCAAACCAGCTTCAAAGGAGGCGGGTGTTGTCATTACAGATACATTATAATGTCTCGTTAATTTAATTTAATTTTATAATGGTTATACCAATTACAATAATTCATGTTATCTAAGTATGAATTCCAATATCTTATCTAATATATATACAATACTTTCGGTAACTTAATCTATGTACTTTAATTTAAATCTACATAAATAAATAAATATTACTCTTTAATGTAATTAACATCTAAATAATCAGATAATTTACAAGACTGAAATACTACGTTAAATGCAAATTATTTGGTATCAAAATAATAACAAAAACATTAAACTAATAATCATCAAAGAAGTCATCACCGTCATCATCGAAATCGTCGTCATCAGCTCCGGGAGGCACAAACGCACCGTTCAACACTTCACCAATAGGCTCTGCAAAGCCTAAAACCTTAGCCACACCATACACTAATCTCATCACTACAAGTCTAGTAAAATCCACAGGAGTAGTTTCTTTTCTTTGCAAAAGAAGTTGTTTTTCGGTCGGATAATCTTTAATTTTTCTTGGTTTCATTTCACACGGGGACAGTATCAAAAATACCGCGAAAGCGACAAAATATTTATGCGCCATTTTTTATTTTTTTGCCGCCTAATTTTATATTCAAACACGTTCAAATTTAGGATAAAAGTTTTGCTTTAAGTAGTTAATATTACAGTGTTGCTTTTGACCGACTTGCTCGTTGAAAAGTGAAGAGGTAACTAACGGAATGTTGGCGAACGGCCGATTGAAGTCAGTAGTGTGCTGCCGATAGTATTGTATGTCATGCCAATGAGTATATGGACAACTGTTTTAAACGCGACGCCTGTGGCGATCGCAAAGAACCGTTTACAGTTAGTTAAGCATATTGGGCTGGCCGGTGAAAAGGAATCTGATTTCGCGTTAATATTCCTGCGTTTTCGCATAATGACGATGACTACATGTTGTATTTACTTGTTATTTATGAAAGCGATAGTCTTTCTATATAGACTGTGTTTCTTTTTTCAAGACTGAGTATGTTGATTTAAAAAAGGAGCAATAAGCATACGAGGTGTGTTCAAAAAGTATCGCGAATTTTGAATTTTCTCGGGTTACGTATATTCGAATTTCGATTTTTTTGTGGCGTTATGTTGGTTCATATGCCTCTCACTTATGCTGACAAGTTTGGCCATTTTGAATGTTCAGTTAATTGTTGACATCTGCTTTGCTTGCGCGTGTTTTGGTTCGTCTTCGATTTTTACCTATTTAAAAAAAATGGAACAAAAAGTGGTATCAAATTTTGTGTGAAAAACGAAATTAGGTGCGCGGATGCATTCCGAATGTTGACTGTGGCATACCGAGAAGCTACTTAGAACAAAAGCAACGTTTATCAGTGGTACAAAATGTTTTCAGAAGGCCGAGAAGATGTGAACGACGAAGAGCGTGCCGGACGCCCGAGCACTTCAACAGCAGACGAAAAAATTGATGAAGTGAAGAAAATGGCATTGACCAATCGTCGAATCACCGTTAGAGAAATTTACCGAGGATCTAAGCATATCGATTGGCTCGTGCCATTCGATTTTAATCGATAATTTGGGCAGGAGACGGGTCGCCGCAAAATTCGAGTGAATGCAAGAGGAATAGTGAATTGATCTAACTTAAAATAATAACATTGGCTGTGCGGAATTCGATTTATAGTGATTTATAGTTCTTATTATGTTTTTTAATCAAATCAGAGCATAGAAACGGGTGATCACATACACTTTCTTAGACTTAACTGGGTCTGTAAGTGGCAAAGATCATGACACGACTAAGAAATCAACGACGCCTAGATTTGTGCAAGCCGCACGCATTGTAATCATGGCAGGGCTACAAAAAATAAACAACTGAGTTGTTTGACTTGAATGTCGTTAACGAATAACGTGGCAGCCCCAGAATGTTTTTTTTCTAGCCAAATTTGACATTCTATAAACGCAAATGTTAATAGAAATCTAACAAATGTGTGTGTGAGACACATGTGATGGGAATGATGTCTTTGAATGCTAAGCCTCACATTCTTATGTGTTCCACGTCGATTCTCTTGCTACAATCGCTAACGCTTCTATTCTGTTGTATTATTGACTAATATTTTGTTTTTGTTACTAATATTACTGGTAACCGTAAAATATGTGTGTCTAAATACATGCTTCATTGATTGATAAACACTAGCTGTACCCGCGGTGTTACCCGCCGTTATTGTTGGAACTTTACAATATACAACCGCGGATAACACAGCGGGGCGAAGCTAGTCTAAAATAAAAGTAGCCTAAGTTACTCTTCATATCATCAGCTATCTGCCTGTGAAAGTCCCATCAAATTTCAGAAATTAGCCGGGACAAACAGATAGATAACCTACAAAAAAAAATGGATTTTGATGTGAAAACTTCATCATCCGCATAGACTACTTTTTGGTAGGGGAAAAACATATGATTTCGCGTCACCGACATGCCCATGTTTGACGGTGATAATTTTAATTTAAAGACTCCATAGTCTTTAAATTAAAATTATTTTATTATTTTAAAATTATTGATTCCATAATCATCCTAATTTTTCTCATAAATTTTGCAAATAACATTCTAAGTTATAAGTTTTCACTTCTATCCGCAGTCCTCATGACTGCCAATTTTTGTTTCATGTAAATACCAAACTTTCATATGTGTATAGTGAAAAGCTGTTATTTGAAATTATAAATAGACACTTCGATTTTAGATTAGGAATGCCATCAATCAGGGGAAAAAAACAAATAAAAAAACTTCAAACAAAAAAAATCGTTATTAACAGATATTAAGTTAGCCGTTAAACTTTAAGATTCATTTAATTTAGAGACTTCGAGAATAAATACTACAGTTGGCCTCATTACCATATACACCAAGATTAGAACGACCGACCACAATCGACCGCATTACCTGCGAAAAAAAATAGATTTTACTTTTAGGAAAGAACTTGTCTTAAATTCATTGCTGCAATTATTCGTCATATATTTTTAGTGTGATGTAGTTTTGCGTTCTAC
This sequence comes from Hyphantria cunea, assembly GCA_003709505.1. NCBI lineage: Eukaryota > Metazoa > Arthropoda > Insecta > Lepidoptera > Erebidae > Hyphantria > Hyphantria cunea. Next base: position 270,576 of record PKRV01000558.1, on the reverse strand, counting down.
AAATAATGTGTAAATAGTTATTATTCTTTATTAATAGGCATTTACTTCCTAAGTAGTGCAATCAATACAGCATATCATTTCCTATATTAATGTTTGCTGTATACGGATGCAGTGAAAGAACATTTAGTCTAACGCCTGTTTCCTACTAATATGCAACCAACCATATACAACTAGTGTTAATTGCGGGAAACAAGCAACAAGTGGCCTATTAAGTGACGTCAAATCGCAATTACTTTTAAAAAATCTGCTATCAAATTTCAATGCGTGTACATCGTTATAAATGTATAAATAAATGTTATGTGGGAAAATTAAGGAATATTAAATTCTACAAATTTTGAAACGATACCAAAAACTCTCCGAATTAGAAAAATAATTTTCTGTCTCGTAAATATCGGGGCTATGAGGTAAAAAGAAAAAAACTACAATCGAATTGATAACTACCTTCTTTTTGTCAAACTTACAACCATTATCATATTCATCAATTGTTTTGAATACTATATTGCTTTTGGTTTGCAAGGTTTTGTCCTTATACTACACTGGAAAGACGTTATATAATGCTTCTTTTTACAGTGATATTATCCAGTATTTTGCTCTCTTAGTCTCCTCTAAAGACACCCATGGGATGATAAGCTCCGTGTTCATAATAAATTAAACAATAACAAACATTCAATGTCCATAAACTTGAATGTTTTTTTTATTTATAAACTGTCATTGGTGTAATTAAAAAAAATCAAATTAATGTACTATACATTAACATGATGAATATTACATACACTATGAATAAAACATTTGCATCTGCAAAACTTTTATCATAATCGTTTTAATTAATTAAGAAGCAAATTACTATGTAAATGCTAGCCTCAGCGCAATTCAAGTATTTCCTCCCCACAATAACAAAACATGTTTTCTATAACTTGTATTTTATATTAGCTTCAACCTTAATGGCAATTCAAGTGGAATATGATCGTTTTTGGTTTATATATATATGTCGTAACAACTAAATTACCGCCGTCACGAAAAATCGACACCCTGAAGTTAGCTATAGTCAACATTTTAGTTTTTAAAATTTTTGTCATGTTACGCCAAAGAAGTAGAACTTCTAACGCATGTACATAAGTATATACACGCTTTTTTATGAAATATGGGGCAAACGTGCAGATGTATCGCCTGTTGGTAAGCGCCGCCCATGGACACCTGCGACACCAGAAGTGTCACAAGTGCGTTGCCGGCCTTTGGGGATGGGGGTAGGGATTGAGGGACGCGTATAAACTGTGCTAACGCGGTTTCACAACAATTTTCTGTAAGGCCGTGGTATCACTCCGGACGAGCCGGCCCATTCAAGCCGAAGCGTAGCTCTCTCCAGTTTGGGTTTATTTTTATCCTATTTTGACAATCACAAAGAAAAAAACTGCCTTTTTAAATATTTTCGATAATCATGTTTTGACCATATCCAACGTTTTTGAAGTATTATTTCACCCACTAGGCATAATAGAAAAGTTAAGCCGCCAGGTTCAAACATAAATAGTAATAAATGTGTACAACGTTATATTTATCTGCTGCTGTACTGCTTTTTGACATCCTAACTCTTTCAATGCTCACGTAAAATATTGCTTAAAAGATGAATCAATGAGCCATCAAATTGATTCAAATATCACACTGCGCTTAGAAAATGAATACCATTATAGATGCTGATATAATTTGATGATCTAGATTACTTTTAAAAATTAAACGGTACAAATTGTATTTGAGAATAAACTTATTGTGATAAATACCTGTATTATATTTATTATAATTAAGTATATGCGGGTTGAAATGGAAAAAGTACTATCTACGTTATTTGTATACAAGATCGAAGTACAATAATTTAATCGATAATTTTTTATTCTTTCTTTGGCGCTAAGATATTGTAAAACTCAGATTACAATTTATTTTGATAATCTGAGTTGTACATGGTAAATATATTCACACAAAGATCTATGAAATAAAATATTAAGTTTACATAAGCAACCGGTAGCCTAATACGTTTAATTACAAAAGCTGTAAAACATGACTGTGAAACATAGATGAACGGAAACGAATATCTATTGCGTTTGTCATTTTACACAGGCAGTATGTATATTCACATATTAGTAATATTTCTAGCTAAGTTAACCTTTCTGACAAAGTTAATATTTGCTTTAAAGCGGTTTCCTGTCGGTCTGGTTGATATTTAAAAAACCCACAATCACACGATCACAAGTCCAATGGTTACCAATTACTTTGCCACCGTGTCTAAAAATACAAGAAATTCACACCATTATAAATGGTCTCTCAAAAAGATTTTAATCTAATTATATAAAACGTTAATTACGCTAGACAAATCAATATCATCATCATCGCATCGCAATCAGCTGGACATAGGCCTCCAATTGTACGCCACTTGATTCAATCCTCGGCTTCTCGCATTCAGTTCTGCCAGCCATCTTTCGTAAATGCATACTAGACAAATATAACTCATTACTTAGTTTTAAGAATGCCCGCCTCTAACTAGAACACACCATATTAGGACGTCCAAGCATGGTAATCAATCAATCCTTTCTGACTTTCTAAAGAAAGGATTCAACAGTTAGATTAACGTTCAGCTAAAATCGTGTTATTGGTTACTGACTCATTTAAAAAGTTGTGCTAACAACATGTCAATCACTGTCACCTTTCTGTTGTTTGAGTAAATTAACAGCATCTAAGTGTAAATCATGTATAAAAAGAAACACATCCAATGTATTCCAACTAGAACACTGTGCTTACCTTAAACACGATCTAACAAGGTCTTATGACACGGTGTCGTAGACTTCTTGTCATTTTCGTTGAATATATCATTGAAGGTGACACTAAAGAATATTTATTATCTGTAGCTGTAGGGAGTTGATTGGTAGTTGCATTCTCTATATAAAAACCAGCGGTATTAATGTTTTTACACTATAAAGATTAGGAAGTTTGTTATTTCTAGATCAGTAGTTGGAAGGCAAATTTAAAAACATATAAGTATAAGTTATAAACTACCTACAAACATAGAATAGCTATAACTCAAAAAAAGTATATATGTATTTATATCATTTGTTTAGTACCCATAATACAAGCTCTGCTTAGTTTGGGACTAGATGGCGTTGTGTGTTAGATGTCCGAAATATTTATTTATTTACTTATTTATTAACTTTACAAACATACAATGTAGAAAGCTTACAGCGGGCATGACGTCTATTTCTGAAAGAACTTTTGTGTATTTTTAAACATATATTATGAGACAGACACAGAATTATAATGCTTAACATCAATCATCAAAAAACTGTAATGGTCCACTGCTGGTCATAGACCTCAGGAGAGCCTTAAAAAGGAGGTTTTGGCTTACCATGACATGGTTTTTTGCATTTGCATTGGGCCTAGAATCCACGACATCTCGAGTTGCAGTCAGGATTGTACACCATTAGTCTAATAGGCAACTCAGTACAGAAAGTGTCTCAGACCTTCATAATATGTTTATTTTAGTTTTAATATGACTACCTATTTGTAATCAAACTCATCAATAATGCAGTCGAGCGTCCATAAAACTCGACAAAATAAATTCAACAACACATTAAAGTTATCAAATAGGTATGTTTGCTAAATTTAAACAATAGGTTAAAAAGGAGTTCTAGTCGATTTCTAATCAATGCATCCGATTCTCGATTAGGAGTTGCATGTGTCACATTTGGTGAAAGTCGATATATACTGGTGCTAAGTAGGCCACACTTTACCTTCTTGGTGCAGATCAACATATTTGTATGCGCGTTGCTTACCTACTTTTATAAAATTAATCGTAATTATATTCCACAGGTTTTGTACACAGGCGCTTTTATATTCAGATCTAATGTAGGACAAGAAAATCAAAAGGAATAGGGCCAGTTTGTAGCTTGCTGATAAAATCCCCAAAAAACTACTTTGAACTTATCTGCCAGATAAATACAGATTTCGATTTCATAAGTCTCGTATAGAGATAAATAGATCAGATAACCATATAGTATATACAATATTTATCTGTAAAATAATGTTCTATGGCAGATAACTATCCGAATTTTGCCTGGATCTGATGAAACTCGCCTAAATATATAAATTACGAAAACGTATTTAGTTATGTTTAATTTTTTAGAAGCTTTAACTTAGTAACGGTCGTATGTTTGTTCAAGACGAATCTTACAAAACATAATTTTAAAGCAGTTATCCTCAACAGAAATAAGAGCCTTTGCATGGTTATTCAGTTTGAAATAAAATGAAATTGCTTCCGCTGTCTGTTCGCTTAGATCTTTTAAACTACTCAACAGATTTCAAACATCTTAGAGCAATAGACAGAGTGATTCCAGAGGAAGGTCTATGTGTATAACTAGCTAAGCCACGCGGTGTTATCCGCTATTGTTATTACTTTCACAATATAGCGCGGGTAACAACGCGGGACGCCGCTTGTAAATAAATAAGTAATAAGTAAAAATTAACAAAAAAACATTTATAGAGTTGTAGATGTCCATGAATGGCGGTCACCACTTACCATCTCTTGGACGTCAGTCTATCTATACAAATAAATAAAATTGAAATGTGTTTTTGTATTTTCAAATCAACAACTTTTGACTAAATGCATCTGACAAAAATGCGATACTAATCAATTTCAATTTTTTTATCTGCCTGTCTGTTTGCTCCGTCGAATTTCTAAAACGCCTGGACCATTTTTGAACGGACTTTCACTGGGAGATAGCTGATATTACAAGAAATAACTGAGGCTAATTCCAAATGAAAATCATTGAAATAGTGAACTATATTCAAAGCAACAGAAATTGCGGATAACAACGTGGGGCTCATATTTTTCATAGTTATATGACTATTATAAGTTATTAGGCATTTGTTAGCAAGAAAGATACATTATTTTACACATTTCCTCCTTCGGATCTGGTGCACTTTCTTTCGAAGAAAAATAATTATACTCGAAACATTTGTTTACTTATTTGCATCTGCAGACAAAAAAGTCAATTTTAAATTATTTATCAATCAGTTGACGTTAAAGATTTTAAGATTTGAAACCTTGGACACTGATGTTAAGCTTGAGTTAGTGATTTGCCTTTGGTATTTTATTCAGGCAAACATATTTAAAGCTATATCGTCATCATCAGCCGATCGTAGTCCACGACTGGACATAGGACTCTCCCTTTGCACGCCACTCTGATCGAATTCGATCAGAGTGGCGTGCTTTAAAATCCAACCCAATTGGGTTGGATTTTAAAGCGATTTAACACACATTATTTGTAACTATCCCGTGCCCACTTCTTTGGGCCTTAACCGACTTGATTTACAAATACTAAGACTTAGCTGAATTTTTTGTTCGATCATAATAAAATATGGCCTATTTCACTCCTGAATAGTGTCATTTTCTGTTGGTGAAAGAATTTTCAGGATCGGATCAGCACTTCCGAAGATTACCCCTACAATCATGCAAAGTTAGACACTTTATCTCTTAATAATATTAAAATAGAACAGATATCACATATATTGACTGCACGGTTGGCCTAGTGGTTTAAGTGGTCGCCACACCGCTTCCTGCTGTGCCAAGTGTTGCGGGTTCAAATCCTACATGGGACGACACTTTGTGTGATCCATAAATTGTTTTTCTAAGTCTGGGTGTACTTTGTGTCCGTTTCATATATGTTTGTAAAATCCCCCGCGACACAGGAATGTATATGCCTAATGCGGGAGTTGTCTTTTAAAGAATAAAAAAAAAACTTGTTTGGACAAATATTAAAAAAAAAAATTTTTTTCCAAATATTACTAATTAGTCCTATTTCCTATCCTAATAATATTAAACTGTGTAAGTTTGTGAGGACAAATGTATGGATGTTAATTAATCTTTTGTGCAAAAACTATTGAACGGATTTATACCAAACTACAGTTCGACTTTTGACTGCACGGATGGCGTAGTGGTTTAAGAATTCGCCACGCCGTTTTCTACTACATTGAGAGTTGTGGGGTTGAGGTAAATCCCACACGGGACAACACTTTGGGTGATCCACAAATTGTTGTTCCGAGTCTGGGTGCTTTGTGTCCGTTTCATACATGTTTGTCAAGTCCCCCGCGAAGCAGGATTTATTCCTAAACAAGGAGTCGTCTTTAAAAAAAAAGAAATACAGCTTATACCTGCATTAGGATAACACATATACTAAAATTTATCGCGATTAACAAAGCTAGTATTATAATATCGTAAAACTAAATGGCTTGAAACATAAACTGTTAATATCTTTAAATAGGATCTCAAAAGATAAAAACAAATTAAAATTTACAAACATTGTCTTCAATTTATTTATAATTTAATATATAAATATAAATTTATAAAATACATATTTATGTTTGACACACAACCTTAGCATTATGCATGCATAGAAATAATAATGTCTTATGTTGACACAACAAATTAAGTAAATATTGTAATTTCACATTTTCATTTTTGTGTTGCAAGTTGTAAGACCATCCGGTTTTATAGAAATAATGTTAATCAATATGGAGCCAATAAATATTCAAGAAACCTCAACTCTTCAGTTTAATGTTTGTCAAATAATCATTACATGTTTTATTTATGGAATAGGAGGCAAACGAGCAGTCGTATCGCCTGATGGTAAGCGATTACCGCCGCCCATGAACACCCGTAACACCAGAGGCGTCACAAGTGCGTTGCCGGCCTTGGGGGCGAGGGAGGGGGATGATGGTCCGGATGGCGTAAGAAAGCGGTCCCCGGATCCCTCCAGTCTCAGGCGCAGAGTGGAACACCGTGTGGATTCCGACACACCGCCCCGCCGCACACCCCGGTGGGGTGAAGGCCCGAGGGTTCTTCACATGTAAAAAAAAAGGGGGAGTGGGATGAGGGAAAGAGTTGGATTACGGGCCTCCTGTATCCTCACTCACTCGGTAAAACACAGCGCAGGCGCTGTTTTACACCGATTTTCTGTGAGGCCGTAGTATCACTCCGTTCGAGCCGGCCCATGCAATTAGCAATCATTTACCTAAAGATCGCAAAGTAGGCATCTCGTTAGTCGAATCCATAAAATAAGTTGTGTTGCCTGGCATTGTAAATGTCAAACATTGATTAATTAAAAAAAACGAATATTCTTTTAGTACATAGTTTTGCATCCTTAACGACCTTAAAGAAATAAGAGCCTTTCAGTTTATTACCGACTAGCAGCCTGGCCCGTCTTTGCATAGGTAGACATTAGTACTTATACAATAAATTTAATATTATAGATTTTAACACGCTCGTAGCAAACTTTTCAAGCTCAGAATACTTGACCAAGTCTCGAAGTTTCCATACGGATCACTTACCTATTTTGCAAATGTAATACAGCCTATATTACTCGAAGATGAGCTTTCTAATGTTGAAAGAATTTTTCGAATCGGTTCAGTACTTTCGGAGCCTATCCAATGCAAACAAACAAATCTTCAATCAAATATTTCCTCTTTATAATATTATTATAGACTTGCAGCCCGCCCCGGTTTCGCACCGGTAGACATTTTTTTGTGGATATTTATCTCCTCTATAAAATCGTAGTAGATAATTTGGCTCTANTGACCCACACTATGGCGGCCTGGGGGGAAGGGGGATGGTGAGGGGGATAGGGGGCGTTGGATTGGGGTATGGGCCTCCTGTATCCTCACTCACTCGGTGAAACACAGCACAGGCGCTGTTTCACACCGGTTTTCTGTGAGGCCGTGGTATCACTCCGGTCGAACCGGCCCATGCAATTAACAATCATTTACCTAAAGGTCGCAAAGTAGGCATTTAGTTAGTCGAATCCATAAAATAAGTTGTGTTGCCTGGCATTGTAAATGTCAAACATTGAACAAACAAACAACAACCCATAATGGCCCACTGCTGGGCTCGGGTCTCCTCTCTGGAGAGGGTTAAGGCCATACGACAGGCGCTCATAGCCCAGTTGCAACTGGGCTATGAGCGCCTCGAACAAACAGTCAAACATTGATTAATTAAAAAAAACGACCATTCTTTTAGAACATACTTTTGCATCCTTAACGACCTTAAAGAAATAAGAGGTTTTCAGTTTATTACCGACTAGCAGCCTAGCCCGCCTTTGCACAGGTAGACATTAGTACTTACACAAAAAATTTAATATTATAAATTTTAACACGCTCTTAGCAAATTTACAAGCTTAGAACACTTGACCAAGTTTCGAAATTTCGATACGAACCCCTAACTTGTTTTGCAAATGTAATACATTTGCAAAACATAGGCTACAGCCTATATTACTCGAGGATGAGCTTTCTAATGTTGAAAGGATTTTTCTAATCGGTTCAATACTTTCGGAGCCTATTCAATGCAAACAAATAAATCTTCCAATCAAATATTTAGACTAGCAGCCCGCCCCGGCTTCGCACCGATAGAAATTTTTTTGTGGATATTGATCTCTGATGAATATCAATAGATAATTTGGCTCTTTGGTACTTTCCGCAGCGCACGAAATGTAGGGAATTTTTGGGTACTTTTTTACACCTTGGACTTCATTATCAAAGTTTTCATGCGGATCGCAGTCTCTCTCAGTAAAAAGTGTAAGAAATTGAGTTATATAGGTCTAGACTTTAACTTAAGAATACCACCTGCGTTAGTTACTTAGCTCGCATTTAAGTAGACATAATCCATGTGTGAGAGACGCCGGGTCCGAGTTCATAACTTCAATTATACATGTGCATGTTGTTTTTACAATATTTATCACGGCTGACAAGCATTGTGTTGTTTAGTTTAAAAAAAATTACCTATGCCTTTGTAGAATGCAAAGAAATTTCTTGATAAACTAGCTGAACCTCTCGGTGATATTCGCGTTACATCAACCGCGGGTAACGCCGCGGGCCAAAACAAGTTTTAAAAAAGTAGCCTAAGTTACTCCTTATATCGATGGCTATCGCCAGTGATAGTACCGTCAAAAGTCCAGCTGTTCTAGAGACTAGCCGAAACAAACAGACAGACATACTAATTTTTTTTGGAAAAATCTTTATTTTGGTATATGTACTGTGTATACATGCATTTAGTAAAAAGCGGTCATTTTAACATTACAAACAGATACTATAATTGTATTTATTTGACTTTTTTCTTTAATGATTTTTAGAATTCTTTCCGAATATCAACCACATTTGTGTATCTTGCGCTGCAGTGGTCACCACTGCATCCCATAGGTGTCGCTAGAGTCAACTAAGAGTGCAAAATACGTAGAACAACATCACTACAAGTAAAAGATAAACGGGTTGTACTCCGGGATTGCCGGCAGAAGTGAAAACTTGAATGTTAACGTTGTGTGTGTATCAATCGAGTTTTAAATCATTTCAATTAACAAATCAACAACCCATAATGTGCCACTGCCAGGCTCGGGTCTCCTCCCAGGTGAAGGTTAAGGCCATACGTCCACACGCTGGCCAAGTGCGGGTTGGGGACTGGCAAGACAACGTTGAGGCTACGTAATCTTACCGTTGGATGTTTTTAAGCCGCCCAAAGGCCTCCAACTAAGCTTCACGACTGTTATCGTATGATAACAACCGGGACCGACTGCTTAACGTGACCTCCGAATCACGGAGACGTTCATGGTAACATACCATCAGCGGTCACCCATCCAGGTACTGACCGCGCCGTCGGTGTTTACCCTCGATGATTGTTTGTAATCACCGTGTGGAACTGGGCTATGAGCGCCTTTATTCATTTATTGATTATCAAATAAGTAAAAATAAAAATATCGAACAAACTTCCAATACAAAATAAAAACAATAATCAACAAAATCCATATTGTGATGTCAAATACCAACAAAAATCACATAATGCCTATGATGTCACTGAATAATTAAAAAAAAATCAAAATGTCATATTGGTTAGAACAAAAATTGCCAGTTATGGTTCACAGATCATCAATTAAATAGCAACATTTTTCCAAAAGAAACCCCTTCCGATCGCTTAAATAATTATTTTACGAGATACCTTATTTATTTCTAATGGCAGTATGTTGAAAATTTTGACTGATGTCTATTATGCACTGCTTTGCTACATCAAGGTGTGGTGTGTTTTATATGGAATAGCGGGCAAACGAACAGACGTATCGTCTAACGGTAAGCGATTATCGTCGCTCATGGACACCCGCAACACCAGAGGCTTCACAAGTGCGTTACTGGCCTTTGGAGGGTGGGAAAGGTGGTGGGGGGAGGGGTTGAGGTATGGGCCTTTCGTAACTTCACTCACTCGGTGAAACACAGCGTAGGCGCTGTTTCACACCGGTATTGTGTGAGGCCGTGGTATCATACTGGTCGAGCCGGCCCATGCATACTGAAACATGGCTCTTCCTCTGTCGGTCTGGCAAGATTTAACGGCTAAACCTTGGCATCAATTTCAATGAAACTTGGCATGGAGACACTTTGATTCTTGAGGACGGACATAGGCTAATTTCAAAGCTAGTATTCCATGAAATAATAATCTTTTTGTATTGTTTTATTATATTGGCTATTTGTTACCGAGGTTGAGGTTTAGGAGGTGTAAAGGATTAGTAAAACTTCGAGGTACGGATTCAGAATCTAGAACAAGTTCTATGTACTACAAGAAGCTGTACATGTAACTATATGTAGTTTGTTGGAAAGTAGAACATGCCACGATACAAAAAATCAAAAATGAAAGTACTGTCATACGAAAATTTAAACTTAAGTTTTTTATTTTTTATATGGAATAGGGGGCACACGAGCAGACGTATCGCCTGATGGTAAGCGATTACCGCCGCCCATGGACACCCGTAACACCAGAGGCATCACAAGTGCGATGCCTGCCTTGGGGGGGTGCAATGAGGGGAAGGGTTGGATTATGGGCCTCCGGTATCCTCATTTAATCGGTGAAACACAGCGCGTACCAGTCCGGTCAAGCCGGCCCATGCATGCCGAAGCGTGGCTCTCCCACGGTTATTTTGACTGATCTCTATTATGCACTGATCTCTATTAACTCTTTATCTGTTTCAATATCAGCTTATAGAAAACAAGAAGAAGTTTAGTTAACTAAAACCGACTACTTAAAATATTTTAATGAAATAATAATTTGTCTCTTAAGATACAGGCATTGCCTAGTTTAAGGGACAAGGTTCAAATTTTTGTAATTGCAATTTCGTAAAACCAACAAAACTTTAACCTACAATATTGTAAAATGTCAGTGGATTTATTATGTTTTTACTATTGTAAATATTTTAGATCAATAAATCATTATTATCATTATTATTATTATTAAATATATACATAGTCTAGTCTCCTGGGCCACTTTTAACTTTTAAGAAACTATTGATACATCATTCATGAAAATCGGTTTAGTAATTTAAGCGTTACGGTGGAATATACATACTATACATAGACTTCCAAAACTATACCCTTCCTTTTGCCTTCGCTCTAGGTAGTCGGATAAAAATACTAAGGCGTTACTATGTCGCAAATGCCGTCGAGAGTAAGCTGTTCTAAACAGGCTTACTATACTTCGACGGATGTAACATACATATTTAGCTACAGTATGTTCACTTATGTCATGTAATAATGTTATGTCAACAACAGCTTTTGGTAGTCTGTTGCTGGAGATAAGGCACTCCTTTAAAAGACCAAACGGCCAACCGGTTTAGTACCGCTCGGCCGCTTGGCCAGCGTGGTTACAGGAATTGTTTCGAGTTTTAGTTCTCTTTACAGTGTTTTTGTCTTTTAATAGACAAGACAGTACGCTTTTTTGTTTCGTTCGTTTATTTATTAGAATTAGACAGTAGAAGAAATTACATGCAAATAAAACTAGTAAAATATGTATCAATAGGATGTTTATTATATATTTATGAGCTTTTCAGTTACATTCTTTTCTGAGGCTACTTTTTTAGACTAGCTACGCTCCGCTGGTTACAGTAAGCCGCGGTGCTCAGCTAGTACATGACAAAACTGGTTTTGGTTTCATTTCCTTATCGTTAACTAATATCGTATAACGTATCAAACTTTTCATAGACATCGTTTTCGTTACTATCGATAAATGTAATCAGAGCACACAAAATTATATACCTATTCGCGACATTTTATAACAGTATTAAATAAAATCATGCTGTATATCTTAGAATGTTAGTTCTAGTCAACTGGCTTATGTTATACAACTTGCATGGCATACGACATACGAGCTCCTTTGCCATTGCGAACTCAGTGTCGGCGAGTCTGTACTCAGAGAAACATGGCCGTTCTCTTATTGTTCTATCTTGGATTTAATGTGAGTATGAAATAATATTTCCTTATTTTACCTTATTAAGTGGCTTCGTATAATTAAAATATTAGTATACAGGTAGTAATTTTGTGTAATCGTGAGTACTACGGCCTTCGTATTGTAAAATCTGCCTCATTGTGAACTGAAGAAATAAGTGAGTTTATTCCAGAAAGTAATAATAAAACAGTAAAAATAGAATAAAAACCTCGTTGTTAAGTGGAGGCCTATATCCAGCAGTGTCTATTAAGTCTCTTGATGATGATGAATAATTAGAAGTAGGAGAGCGCAGTATTGTAGACACTCCAACTATATTGAGTAGTATTATTTATTATCTAGGAGTCTTGAGGTTATCGCCTCATTACAGAATTCAGTGTATCTATATTTGTTCCAAATCAATTCAGACGGGTCATCGGTCGTCGAGAAGTATTGAATTTTGATAGTAAAATAGACGTGGATTTTTCCCTTTCTAAGTTCAACAGCCATTTCGTACTAAGTAGGTTATACCTTCTACAATTTCGTAGCAGCGATCATGTTGTTTTCAGATTTAGAAATAAATTAATTTAGATTTACATATGGTGAAGATTGTTAAAGGTTCTTTTCGCACATAGGATAAATAATGTGCAATGAACGTGTTCAAAAACGAACTTGGGTTTANTATATGTTTGTAAAATCCCCCGCGACACAGGAATGTATATGCCTAATGCGGGAGTTGTCTTTTAAAGAATAAAAAAAAAACTTGTTTGGACAAATATTAAAAAAACATTTTTTTTTCCAAATATTACTAATTAGTCCTATTTCCTATCCTAATAATATTAAACTGTGTAAGTTTGTGAGGACAAATGTATGGATGTTAATTAATCTTTTGTGCAAAAACTATTGAACGGATTTATACCAAACTACAGTTCGACTTTTGACTGCACGGATGGCGTAGTGGTTTAAGAATTCGCCACGCCGTTTTCTACTACGTTGAGAGTTGTGGGGTTGAGGTAAATCCCACACGGGACAACACTTTGGGTGATCCACAAATTGTTGTTCCGAGTCTGGATGCTTTGTGTCCATTTCATACATGTTTGTCAAGTCCCCCGCGAAGCAGAATTTATTCCTAAACAAGGATTCGTCTTTAAAAAAAAAGAAATACAGCTTATACCTGCTTTAGGATAACACATATACTAAAATTTATCGCGATTAACAAAGCTAGTATTATAATATCTTAGAAACAAAATGGCTTGAAACTGTTAAAATCTTTAAACAGGATCTCAAAAGATAAAAACAAATTAAAATTTACAAACATTGTCTTCAATTTATTTATAATTTAATATATAAATATAAATTTATAAAATACATATTTATATTTGACACACAACCTTAGCATTATGCATGCATAGAAATAATAATGTCTTATGATGACACAACAAATTAAGTAAATATTGTAATTTCACATTTTCATTTTTGTGTTGCAAGTTGTAAGACCATCCGGTTTTAATGAAGTAATGTTAATAAATAGTGGGCCAATAAATATTCAAGAAACCTCAACTCTTCAGTTTAATGTTTGTCAAGTAATCATTACATGTTTTTTTTATGGAATAGGAGGCAAACGACCAGTCGTATCGCCTGATGGTAAGCGATTACCGCCGCCCATGGACACCCGTAACACCAGAGGCGTCACAAGTGCGTTGCCGGCCTTGGGGGATGGAGAGGGGGATGAGGGGNGGGCCTTAACCGACTTGATTTACAAATACTAAGACTTAGCTGAATTTTTTGTTCGATCATAATAAAATATGGCCTATTTCACTCCTGAATAGTGTCATTTTCTGTTGGTGAAAGAATTTTCAGGATCGGATCAGCACTTCCGAAGATTACCCCTACAATCATGCAAAGTTAGACACTTTATCTCTTAATAATATTAAAATAGAACAGATATCACATATATTGACTGCACGGTTGGCCTAGTGGTTTAAGTGGTCGCCACACCGCTTCCTGCTGTGCCAAGTGTTGCGGGTTCAAATCCTACATGGGACGACACTTTGTGTGATCCATAAATTGTTTTTCTAAGTCTGGGTGTACTTTGTGTCCGTTTCATATATGTTTGTAAAATCCCCCGCGACACAGGAATGTATATGCCTAATGCGGGAGTTGTCTTTTAAAGAATAAAAAAAAAACTTGTTTGGACAAATATTNTAATTTAGATTTACATATGGTGAAGATTGTTAAAGGTTCTTTTCGCACATAGGATAAATAATGTGCAATGAACGTGTTCAAAAACGAACTTGGGTTTAAAAGTCTGGTTGCATTGCGCACAGTAGAGCTGGCCATCCGAATTGACGGTCTGGTTTTGCTATTGTGAAGGTTCTTGATGCGGAACCACTCGAACTCCGATTTCGAACCTCTCGACACCCGTTCTGACTGTCTTTCGCCATCGGGTCTGAGACTAGCAAACTGCTATCAAGTATCTGCTGTACAGAGTTTTATAGTAAATTAATGGCCATATTGTGAGGCATAGAGATAAAATATACGTGGTTACAAGTTATGATCAATTTCATACTGCACGATTGGCCTAGTGGGTTCACTTCCTACTGCACCAAGTGTTGTGGGTTCAAATCCTACATGGGACAACACTTTGTGCGATAAATTGTTGTTGTAAGTCTGGGTGTATTTTGTGTCCGTTTCATGTATGTTTGTAAAGATCCCCGCGACACAGGAATGCATATTCCTAATGCGGGAGTTGTCTTAAAAAAAAAAAATGTTTCATCTGCAAATATTTCTTTCTGAGTTTTGGTGTTTTCTATGTTTAATATATGGTGTATTTACAAAAATATATAATGTGTATATATCAGTTGTACCCATAATACAAGCTCTGCTTAGTTTGGGACTAGATGGTGTTGTGTGTTAGATGTTCGAAATATTTATATATGTGTTTTCCGTCCGGTATCTCATTGAAACTTCAATGATCTATAAATGTTAAATTAAAATTCAAAATGAAACTGATATATTAAATACCTATCTCAATATTGTGCGTCATTAATTCATTAATCGTACGCAACCATGAGCGCTTCACCTTCATCTTGCATTTGGTCCAATTTAAATAACTTGTACATAAAGTTTCGTAAGATATAACTGTTAGCTCATTTATTGCGATTATATCATTAAACAGATAGAAAGCTGAGAAACAACTTCATGATCGTTTCAAAACGAAAGGTCAAGAAATGGTACATTAAGATTAGAAATTTAAATAAGCTTTTAGTACCGATTTAAATAAAGACAGCTTGGTTCGTTTCGCGTATGCGATAGGGTCGGATGAAGGAATGTAGGAGGCTAAAATTTTATACGATTTTTTTTCTTTAAACAGACAACTCCCGCATTAGTTACTACTCTTTAAAGTTATAATATTAACTTCACACATTTTTCACACACTCATCTGATATCAAACTAGGTGTGGTAACACGACAGTTGATAAATATAGTCACAATAAGTTACACGCAGACACAGAAAAAAAATATCGTGATCACATAAAATATTTGTTTAAAGGGCGGTAACTCCCTTATGACTCTTGAATTCATTGCCTTGGTGAAAGCTTGTGTCCAGCATTGGACGTCTTTCGGCTGAGATGACGATGGCGCTGCTCACTTACCCTTAAGAGATCTTTTTACTCGTTTAGTCAAAGAGAGAAATGTATTAACCACTATTTACATCTTTCCAGGTGGCTGCGGCTGTCTTATCGCCATGTATAGAATTGAGCGATGGCAACAAGGTACCTGTAGTCGCGCTGGGTACCGGTAGAGGTACAGCTAAGGAGGTTAGTCAAATACATAGCTTAGATCATCTGATCTAAAAGAATTTTTGTAATGTGCAAGCAGGCATTTTTTTTTTAATTGTAATTAAAAAAAATGCCTGTTTATTATGTTTTTATTACAGTTTTCTGTCCAGAAGTATTTGTTAGAGTCATTCGAGTTTTACCTTATACTTTTTCTGAATTTAATGAGTTATTACCGTAAAAAGTTGTGTCGATAAAAAATCTCAGCCTTATAACTAATTAGAATACCATAATAAATATGATGTACCGCATAATAATTTTATCTATTGTTGAAACATATTATTTAAGAATAATCGATTTGTAAACGATTGCGATCACAAATGAGCGCCTGTAGAAAACCAAATGTCGTGAAATATAAACGTACGACTTAGATAAGTTACGTTAAACTTCCAACGAATTTCGTGAAGGTCGTCGAGCTTGAAGCCTTGAATAATTATATTTTTTATAAATATTGTGATAGTAATAAACAAATAGTTATTTCTTTATAAGCTACTATTTGATATCGGTTCTATTTTCTAAGATTTTTGTATGGTAACATTATGTTAAGTAAAAAACTAATATAAGAGTTTGGTTTCTTCAGTGTAATTTACACGGAAAGGTACTTCTCCTGTTAGGTGTAAATTTTAATTAAGTATTCGTTCTCTGTATATTCTATACTTAAATTTGTTATTTTTTACTTCTTTGTGCAATAATTACAGGGTGACACAAATGATATAGTTCGCGACTCAGTCTTGTGGGCCATTGAGGCTGGTTACCGTCACATAGACACTGCTGCCATCTATGGCGACGAGCAGGAAGTAGGCCAAGCCATAGCCGAGGCAATTGCCAGAGGGATAGTTACTCGAGAACAGCTGTTTATCACTACTAAGGTATATGCTGCTGTTATATTTTATAATATAAGGACTAAGATATTGGGCAGACGAGTTAAATGGAGTCTAAGTAGAATGTAAGACTATGGTCTATGAAGATGATGATGTTCTTCTAGTTGATTTTGGCCACGGTGGTCAATTTAAACGGAGTCCATTCAACTACGCAGGAGATATTACAAAGCAGATTTTGTGCGCAAACACACGTGAAGAGTGCACCTGTGTTTGCGCACAAACTTACGTTCCTTTAAAGTTAAAAAGAATAGCAAAAAAGAAACGTAAAATGAATCAAATGTATGGAAATACCGTTATCTCATTGCTAAATCACATGGTTAACACGCGGTTAAACCAAGACGTTAGCTATTGTGGAAAGAGATTTTACATGAAATACATGCATTTTGGCTTAGGGGGCTGATTTGCTTTAGCTATTTGTTTAAATTCCACGTGCATAAACATAAATCCCATTCATACCATTACCTTACCTTTTCATCTATTTTTGCTTTTAATTTACTTCTTATTTACACAAAGGGCACATTTAACGCCAATAGGCTTGTCCCAATTAAGTAAGGTGTATACTAAGTATGTAGGCTTCTAATGAAAGTTTTTTTATAATACTTCAGCTTTGGAACGACAGGCATGCTCGTCATCAAGTGGTGCCATCCCTGCAAGAGTCTCTGTCCAGGCTGGGGCTAGACTACGTAGATTTATACCTCATACACTTCCCCATAGCTACTAAGGTATAGTTTGAGTTTTTCATGTAAAAAATATCATATTGAAGGAGCTTTGATGATACGAGATTTACTATTTAGTAAAATAGGATTTGCACTTAAATTTCGAGCACTATAATTGATTTCCCGAAATTAAAATTTTTATGTGACCAAATTTACCTATCTATATAGATAAATGAAATTGATTAAATAATTATTGCTTTAATCATTGCAGAGCGACAATTCACCCGACGACATTGATTATTTAGAGACCTGGAAGGGTATGGAGGAAGCTAGAGCCTTGGGCCTCACAAATTCGATTGGTGTGTCCAACTTTAATGAGACACAAATTGATAGGTTGTTTGCTAACAGCAGAGTAAAGCCGGTCATCAATGAAATTGAGGTGAGTAATCAATCATGAAAATACCAGTCTGTAAGTGATCATAATTTGGTTATTTTATTATTGTTGCATGGTTATGAATGGGATCTGATTTTGCCGATAACTGTCCAGTACAATTAGCTTACTGCTATGATAGTTTTAGGTTTTTTTGAGACAGTGCAAATAGAATTATAGTGTGTATATGGGATTGACGATAACAGAAGCCTCTGCTAGCCTTTAAAAAAAGACACTTATATTTTTCACTTCGGTTGGTTTACAACTTTTTCGTACTGCTATTTTCAATTTCTATTTTCTTTTTGTCTTCAGCAATATCATGATGTTATAAGTTTCTGTGATATTTTTGCTGTCTTAAACTTTAAGGGGAAACATCGCTTTGTAGATCTTGCAAGACGAATTAGCTGATGCCATCGTAATCAGTTTGCTTTTTAAAAATTGGCAGCAAACGGGCCACTTAAATGTAGATGATTATTGCTGCTTATAGACAATTGAAACACAAGACCAACAAGTACGTTGTGACCTTTGAATTTTCCAGTCTAGCAAGTTATATATTCTTCTTCAGTTATCTGAATCTTAAGCTGTATAATCAACCGAAGAAATTCTTTACAAAGTTATCTCTAAGACGTCTCTAACCCAAAATGTTTTCAAGAAAAAGTTTTCACAACAGTATCCGCCTTTATTCATTAAATATTTTCCAAAATTTAAAGTCTCTGTAGGCTTGTACGGTATTCCTAAACAGCTTAAAATAATTTCGTCATCTAAATAATAGGTGAATCCAACAAATACACAAGAAAGCCTCGTATATCACTGTCAACAAATGGGCATTGCTGTGATGGCATACTCGCCGTTTGGATTCTTGGTTTCTAGAAAAGTACCAGACGCTCCTCCACCAAGATACGACGATCCAACACTGGTAGCTATGGCACAAAAGTACGGTAAAACCACCGGTCAAATCGTACTTAGGTATTTGGTAAGTTGATTGTTTCTCTTCCTTTAAATTCTTTACTTAAGAAATTGGTTTATTTATGCAAGGGATAGCGGTGTTTTGGAGAGAATTTATGAGTAATTTTGATAAATATATACACCTTTTCAATCGTTTATCTATACTTAATAAAAGGCTTTTACCTCGGAGATGACGTTAAGCCGTCGTTACTGGTTGTCATGAACTACTATGGTTACTGGAAAGTGCTGTGCCCATAAATATACTGACAACTAGTCCGACCTTTGCATTCAGTTCTTTGTCAGGTTTGCGGAGATTCGATAACAATCCTCTGTTCGAAATCTAACATTCAGGTAAAACCGATTGAATTGAATAGCTGAAGTCAATTATTAGAGTCGACTTCAACTAATATTGGTATAATGGCTAGAAAGATATACCTACACATATTCAAAAACATAACACATGCATTCATTCGTAAAAAATAAATAATAATACTTTACATGTCATTAGAATTCAAAACGTATCAATGATGAATAAATTTAATAAAGTAATGCATTACGCGGCCAAGGAAAATGTTTTATAAAACAAATTCAAGCTTATATTTTTTATTTTTTTTATTTTCTTAAATGTCAAGTTCAGACTTTAAAAAAAGTATAATTAAGTTTTGACACTAAATGATTTTCCTTCACCTTTTAACAGTAAAATGTATTTGCATTAATTCATATATAATAAGAAAAATACAAATACAGCACATGCCTAAAACAATACGAAGGACATTTTTAACATAAAACTATCCAGTAAAGTCACCGAATTTAATATGCTTATGTTTCCTTTTATTTCGTTAATTTTTCACTTTAATTTCTTCAAATTTAAATAGACTGAAAGGGTAGTAAATCTTACTACATGACGAAATAATTTTTCAGACTGATCCATTAATAATGAAATTAGGATGTTAAACAAAATGCACAGAATTAAGATTTTTCCCCTTTTAGGTCCTTTAGTCATGACAATATACATAATCTTTTTTTTTTCATCTACCTCTCATTCTCACCATTAGACGTGGATGGAATCAAACTTAAGTTTCATTGGCGACATCATTGAAATTAGCTTTGGCTGCTGAAATGAACAGGTGGTCATCAAGGCTGGTTATAGACAAACTGCTTTAAATAAACAGTTTCTAACTTTATATTTCTCGCATAAAAATCAACATTTTAAAACTACTAATACTTATTTATATTTTCCAGCTCGATAGGGGATTGATCCCCATCCCAAAATCTACAAATAAGAAGCGGATTGCGGAAAACATTGATTTGTTCAACTTCCAGCTTACTGCCGACGAAGTTGCAACAATCAGCGCCTTCAATAAAAACAAAAGAGTTATCGATATGCCGGCGTTTAAGAATTATCCTAATTATCCATTTTAGAAATAAATAATACTTTAATTTGTAAGATTTTTTATTGCTATTTTTATACGAAAAAAGGTGAAGATCGACTTATACCCATCTGAAAACCAGATGAGAAATTTTTATTCAAAACTAACTGCACCCCGCGGGGCGAAACTAGTCTAAAAAAGTAGTCTGAGTTACTCCTTATATCATCAACTGCTTATCAGTGAAAGTTCTATCTAAATCAGGAACAGACACACCGACAGATAGATCGAATGACAGACAAAAATTTAAAAAAATGATATTTTGGTTCATGTATCGTGTATGCATATGCATTTAGTAAAAAGCGGTTATTTTAATATTATAAACATGAACTCATAAACTTTATTTGTTTTTTATAGATGTATAGATGAACACACCTATGATAGCATATCCCACAGCGGTTATAACTATTTTTAAATTAATATCAGTCGCTTTTGGTGTTTTCTATTTTATCATTATTATTATATTATACCATACAATTTACCATTATATTTATTTTCATGGTTATTAAGCCAGTGTGGTTGCCATATTGATTTACCTTCATACCAGCTAGCCAGGTTGCCATAGATATAGAATTAAGTAAGCAAGCCTATCTCGGCATATTTTTACACGGAAAATTTATTTTTGGGTCTCACTTTGGTTGTTTCTCAATATAGACAGTATTTTACGCACGTTGGTCTAGCGGTTAGAGTAAGCGATTGCCAATCAAGAGGTCTCAGGTTCGATGCCCAAGTCGGACTACTGTTGGGTTTTTGTTACAAGAAATTTTTAATGGCAGCTCGGAGAACACGTTAAGCCATCGATCCCAGTTGTTATGAAACATCTATGATAATAATCATTATTGGGAAGTCAGTGCCCTCAAGTAATACTGACAATTAGCTCAACGTTCGAATTTAGTTCATCCTCAGGATTGTGGAGGTCCGAAGATATTTAGGTGAAACTGGATCTTGTATTACCATGGCTTAACCAGAAAGATACTAAGGTCTAACAGAAAAAAGTTGAAAGTAATTCTTTCGCAATTTTTCGCAGAATGACGTCATTAAAGGTCAAACGATTCAATTCAAGTATTCCATAATCAGGGTGCTGATTCTGAAATACTTGTGTACTTGTGACTGTCAACCTATTTTTTCCATAAGGCTGTTTGCTTCCAGCTCAGAACATGAACAGGGTGGATTCCCAAATATTAAATATGCAAATATTCTTACCAACCAGATAGTTTTCTTGTCATTCTTCTAATATTCCCTCTCTTAATAATACAAAATGAAATTAACTGCTTGGCTTGCAGACTTAACTTATGATGAAACTGAAAAGCTGCTTGTTGTCTTGGCATAGATATGTTGTTGGTCACGGATATCCCACAGGGTCTTCTAATGCATACACATAATCACGCAAACAAACACACACTCACCCACTTATATACTTCTCTGGTACTTCTTTACACTCTTGATTTTTTCATAATCGATGATCATCATCATTCTCGATCATAATCGATGATCGAAAGTTGTATAAAATTAATGTAAACATAAACAGAGGGGATCCTGGTGTCCTGAAAAACAGGCTGCGAGCTTAGCTTAGGCACCACTTCCCGCAATACGAAACTTTATCATAATATTATGTGTAATTTCTAATTAAATAAATGTTATTATTATTATTAACATTAGTGTTGGAGGGGAATATTAACGTGTTGACCTCCAATAGATAATTTTATCTCATTTCATGGCCTTTTTGCGGTTGTATTAAAGAGCTGCGGATAATAAATTACAATAGCAATGTGATAAATCTTTCGTGGAATTCAAACACGAAAACAAAATTAAATACCGAACGAAATTTTTTAGGTATTGTTTTTTCCTTTTAATAATTTAAACTATTTTTGTAGCGTTTTCATAATAATATAGGTAATGAAGCCATATTAAGCAGTGGATGTCCTTCGGCTGATGATGATGATTGTTAATTAATAGACGAATGATTAAATATTAGACTAGAAAGTATATTTTTCAGTA
This sequence comes from Hyphantria cunea, assembly GCA_003709505.1. Lineage (NCBI taxonomy): Eukaryota > Metazoa > Arthropoda > Insecta > Lepidoptera > Erebidae > Hyphantria > Hyphantria cunea. Next base: position 248,142 of record PKRV01000558.1, on the reverse strand, counting down.
TGTTTCTATCATCAATAGCCTCGAATAATAGTCCACTGGACATAGATCTTCATTGTAAGGAGAGGCCTTAGAATGAAGACCTTTGGCCTACTATACTACGCCGACCAGGCGGGGTAGTATGTGGTTTGTGTCAAGTTTTCCTTCTATTTGCAGTGCTGTTGTACCCTAAGTCCCCTCTCAGGACCCCCCCCCATGGGATAAATAAAGGAGACACTCTGTATTCATAAAAAATCCAACAAAAATTAATCGATGTCATTAACATTCTTACGCTACCGAAAATTAAGAAGGTACGCAAACAAAACCTTCGTTGTTTATCTATTTCCTTATAACTACATAGCAAATTACCAGTTTTAAGATTATTGAACCCACAAAAATTAATAGACCTACCAAGTATATGGATTTAACTTGACAATGAAAACCTGATGTCAGGTAATAAATGTTTACATAGTTTATCGAACTTTAACGTAATCATAGCATGGATATCCTCTTTTAGTTGGTAAGAAAATCAATTCTCAGGAAATATATTTAAAGAAAATAGCGTAAATGTGATATATAAGACATGTGTATTGATTTCAAAATATATGAAAGGCTTAGCGATTTAAGTGGTTACCTTGGTTTTCTAACTGCGCTGAATATTGTGGGTTCGTGCCCCACACCACACACAACAGGACACTACATTGTGTAATCCAACAATTATTGTGCTGATTCTGTGTGCTATTTCTGTGTCTCTGCAAATTAGGATATATAAATAAATAAATAAAATAGTCTAGTAGTCTTTTTTGAAGAAAATAAATAAACACAATAATTATCTCGTTCATAGCAAGTAATTAAGCAATTTATTATTAAATTGCTGACAAATGACTTTATTCAAGGGTGTAAAGAGAGGATGCCGGAATAACTGCGAAAAGAGATTGATCTCTCTCCTTGTAGGAGTCAGGCGTTGCACTACTACGTATATATTTTATGAAAATTTCAATACTTAATTTAATTTAATAATTATTTTCACTGAAATTAACGTGATCACTTATTTAAAGGTATAACATACCTCTGATTATTTAATATAAATGCACACTCAGGACAAATATTGAGCACACTAATTTGATCTAGGTGTAATTTATTTTACAATATTTAGTACAGTATGTATTGAGAAATGTTTATCAGCAGTCTCCTTGCCATAGTCAAACTCTACCTAGTTCGAGATCAGACGGCCGTGTGTGAGACGTGTCCGGTGATAGACTTTTGTCACAGTGATGACAACAGAGTACGTAACTACGTATGCAAAGTACATTTTAAGTTCATTTTGAAGCATATCCATAACATTTATAAGTGATGTCCAATTAGCAACAGCAAGATATATTGGTAACTTATTAACATCTTTTTTCACTCGTCGATTTTATGATAAAAATCATAAAAAAACAATTTGGGTAAAAAAAGAAATTGAAACTAGTTCTCACTTTACGTGATTTAATATTTCTTGGCTAGGGTAGATCATTTCAAAATTATGGTGACAGGGTAGTTGAGTTCAACATGATTTCCCTTCAAGCTCGCCGTAGAAGGTATGATCTTATTTGCCTTCACAAAATTAATCACTCCACCATCGATGCACCGGGTTTGCTGTCTGCGGCCTATATTAACATCAGGCACCGGTCACCCAATCCTAACGTATTTTTAATACAAGTTTTCCAAAACAACACCTATTTCTTTAAACCTATAGTGAAAATGTGTCATACATACAACGAACTGAATCTGAAGAATTAGGTACTTACTTGTGCACACTAGTCGTTTTCTAGAATAAGAAACATGTTTACTAGTTATGCAAGCGGGAACCCCAATCGGCTATCACATGACTAGTTTTTATTGTACTTAGGTATATGCAGTTCTTGTTGTTTACTGTGTGTGGTTCATGAATATGAGTCACGCGTGTTGATTATTTTATATAATTAACATCACGACCAGAACGATCTGAGGTTAAAAGCTTTTAATATCCTCGTGCAGCCACATTGACTGTTTGTATGATCTGCAAATATTTGTTTCAAAGTTTGGGTGTTTTCTATGTATAAAAAGTATGTATTTACAAATAAAAAGTATAATATGTATTTATATCAGTTGTTTAGTACCCATAATACAAGCTCTGGTTAGCTTGGGACTTGATGGCGTTGTGTGTTAAATGTCCGAAATATTTAGTCATTTATATTGCTATAGGTGTGTACTTAGGAAAGAGATTTTCGACTACTATACCACGGTCGCTAAACTGGTTTGTATAGTGTGTTTCACGTTTTTCTCCTCTTTGTAATGATGTTCTCTTGCGTAGTTTGCTGGTCTCTACGACACCCAGTGGATAAAGGTGGTGAAACTCCATATTCTTACTCCGACACCACACGGAACACTATAATTGTTTGTTTGTTTTACCGGGCCATTTCCGCACTTAACCTCTTGATTGGACCGTTGTACGTGAGTTTGTCATCTTCGTACTCCAACCATCCTAGATCATCCCAGAAGCTCAGCAGCATTTTCAGGTCACTACATACATCCGCCATTTCTTTCTGCGAGCAAGTTATGCTTGCCAAGAAGACGAAGACCGCGAGACCGGGAGAGGTTTAGAACTCTCCTGGTCCGCCAGGCCCGAGAACGGGCCAGGTACCACAGACGACTCGGGCGCCGGAGATCGCGAAATGATCTTCGTCCTCCATAAGCGCAAGCCTGGCCATGCAAGATGTGGCCATTTGTCGCCCTAGCAGAAGCAGGCTCGGGTGGGGGATGCGCGCACTTCGCAGCACTCGCGCTCCACCTATTGAACAGCAACGGAAATATCGGGGTTTCCACACAGCAGGGAGCAATCTAGAAACCGTAGGTGGCCCGAGGCACGTCGGGGTTTCAGGGTTTTCCTACCAGAGACGGTGAGGTTTTAGTCGGTTCGAGTCTGACACGCTACCAGGAGGGGGTATCCGAAGGGATTTCCGCACGGGGAAAAAAGGTCACTACATGCTTCCGGAAGTGATGTTGATTGGTGGTTGTCCGCCCGTTGATCTGCCACACTTTTACATTCTGTGAGAACGTGATGCGGTGTTTCTTCTGCCTCCATGCATCCCCTGCACAGAGGGCTGTCTGTTGCGCCTATAGTGAATAGGTGCTTATTTAGGGGACAATGCCCTGTCAGGATACCTGACCTTACTGAGATCGTCCCTTTTTAGTCCAATCAGGTTGCGGGCTAGTCTTTTTGATGCTACCGGAAAAGCACTTTTTATTTGCCTGCATCCTTCATTGTTTTTCCATTGTGTTTTACGGAACCCTATAATATAAAACCGACTAACTCAAACTATTTTAATAGCACTGCATATTAACTATGACCATGGAAAAAATTACATATTTCTGAGTTTGTTTTGTACAAAACTATGAGGAGTAATTAAAGAATTTGTATGCATTGTCTTGAGGTATTTTAATTAAACGGAAAGAATTGAAGATAAATCAAACTTTAGGCATGACATATGCCTCTTTAATCTTATCTAGCCAGTGTTGTTTCTGGCTGATTTTTTTCACTTGTAATGTTGATGCGTTTCAATGAACATAACAATATTTCTTTATTTAGTAACTTGTTGAAAAACTCTCATAATTCAATATTTCCACAATTCAAGTATATTGATTCATATTAATTCGGCTATCAATAAAAATGATTTTATATGATTTAAGTGACCTAAAATTCAGCTATCTTGTACTTATATGAAAATTCGTGTTACTTTTGATAATTAGAAGTTTTTAATGCTAGTTTTATATATAAATAAGCATAAAGTATGAATTAAATAAACATTAAAAAACAAGTACAGATTAACAGAGAAAAACCAAAAATCAACGGCGGTTGTCGACCCCAAAGATGCCTAAACAAAATTAAGCTTAAATATAAATTATTGCTGAAAAACAAATATGCATCAACACAAATAAATAAGAATATGAAGTTTCATCACCATTATTCGTCCCCCGGATGTTGTAAGAAACTAGATCCAGTGCAAATAGAGAAAAAAAAGAAACAATGCCTACCTGTAGTCCTGTACCATACGTATGGATATCGTAGTATACCAAAAACTCCTTGCTAAGGAGATCTATATCCAACAATGGACTGTTAAGCCCGACAACACACATTCAGCATCCAAATTTGGATTCCGAATTGGCATCCCGTGAACTTTGCGTACACTTTCGTTTTTTTTGCATTCGGAATATTTACTGCCCAGTACGTTGAGTGGTAGTATAATTTATATTAGGAATTTATTATTATTAAGGAATTATTATTAGGAAAACGATATTATAATATTATATGATTTATTTCAAATGACTGTTAAAGGTTCAACCGCTGCTATTAAATCCATATTGAATATTTTTTTGGCTATCAATATTTATTAATAAATTGTAAAATTAAGCAATTTTACCCCGGTCAATATATGGATATGTGACCATATCTTAGCACATTAAAACCTCTCTTCCTAACATATTCTTACTGTTTTCCTTTATTTTCAACTTTCAACACAAATTGACCTTCAACTTATTGTTCAAAATCAACGATTTGTATTTGCCGACAGTGCATTAGTTAGTAAAGTTATTAATTACTACTCATCAGCCTGTATCTGTGATAAACGTTAGTTGGCTACTTGACTACTAGCAAGCCCAAATTATTTTTAATGTTAAAATATAATTCATAAAAGTGAGTCTGGATTTATGACTGCGACCGTGCATGATTTTGAGGGTTAGTCTTGATTGTTTCTCTAGAGTAATTGCACCTCAGTTTTCATTATTGACTTCTTCCGAAATGTCCCAATCCTGTATAACATAATCGAATATTCACCACAAGGATTGCTACGTAATTAATCCATAAGCAGGAATGTTTTTCAACAGCGAATATTAATGCTTCTGCTTCACACTTTTTGCGTGGCACTTGTGTTGAGACGAAAATGGCAACAAACGAAACGCAGCACTTGCATACATTTTCTATGTACTGCCATAGAAAATATATGGAAGTGCTGCTGCATTCCGTATAACGGTAATAAGTTTTTTCCAAATAGTGTTTCCGAAAGCATAGGCTTGCATTCGAAACGTACATAGGGAATATATTGCGCAAGGGAAAAAACGAATGTGTGTGGCAGTCAATGTATTTTCTGTAGATGTAATGCCTTCGGGTCTCTGAATTCGGAAAAACTACTCCGGATTACGAACGTGTGCAGCCGGACTATGGGCTGAAAAAAAATAACTTCAAAACAAGAAATCTCTACACTTGCATTGACAGGTATTAAATGCTTTTCCCAACACATTAACACACCATTGTTTTGATAGAGTGTAATGGACTCATGTATTATCTTTAGCATCATTATCTTAAAACGTGTCTCATTTTCATTTTATTCTCAAATAAATTAATTATAATTTAAAAACACTGGTGATACTTTGACTTTTACAATCTAGAAGCTATGGCTTTTAAAGTATACTTAGATTTATCGTGTATTTTACAAAGATTATTTTTAATTATTATAAAACTATCGTTTCCCTTTAGGAGTTACCAGTTCCTTCAAATGGGGTAATCTGTGATCAAATATAAGGAATAAATACCAAATTTCAATACTATACTGAAACCATCTTTAGGCTTAACCCAAAGCTATAAAGAAGTTTCTTTTACACATAATAATTACTCAGAAATTATCTTGGTAAAATAATATCCCAAAAATTATTGTGTGTAAAAATTAAAGGAATTTTACTATCAATATCTTCTTCTTATTTTTCTGAGCAATAATCATAGGCAATGATTTTCTAGGAACCTAGTAAATTCTAAATTGTTTATAGTGTAATTGGCCTGACGCGCAGCATTTGCTCATCCTAGCTTATTGTGATTGTAGATCGTAAACCGGTTAGACTAGAACTGAAAATGTTATCATTTCTTAGATACATTTATAGGATTCGATTTTTAAAATCATATTAAAAAAAAGTAGCTTTGTATTTTTTTTGAGAGAAGAGAAAGAAGAACAGAGAAGGAAAACGTAAAAACTAACTTTATAGCAATTCCTCTGGTATGGTGGTAACTTCCAAGACCACTCCTTAGCACGGTGCTAGGAGAGGTTTATATCCAGAAGTAGAATATTGCCTGCGGGCGATAAGGCCGCTAAAAAAAAAATGTACTTCCATAGCTTAAGTTTTTCTATTTAAGTTAACTTTTTTATTAATCTGGTACAATAAGTAAGTAACTTTATTATTATTTGTCTGCCTTGGTGGCTCTGTGGTATTGTATGCGACTGCTGTGCTTGAGTTCTTGGGTTCAATTCCCGGGTCGGACCAAATGTTTGTATGCTCTGTAACTATTTGTTTCGAAGTTAGGGTGTTTTCTATGTATATTATGTTTTTTTTTTTATGTTTAAGCTGCCAAAATGACTCTGCCCTGCCTGATGGAAAGCATGAGCAGAATCCAAGAGTGGTGGTCACCATCCTCAATGTGAAAAAGAATAATGCAGCATGGTGACCCACACTATGGCGGCCTGGGGGGAAGGGGGATGGTGAGGGGGATAGGGGGCGTTGGATTGGGGTATGGGCCTCCGGTATCCTCACTCACTCGATGAAACACAGCGTAAGCGCTGTTTCACACCGGTTTTCTGTGAGGCCGTGGTATCACTCCGGTCGAGCCAGCCCATTCATGCCGAAGCGTGGCTCTCCCACGTTAAAAACGTTATGTATGTATTTAGAAAAAAAAGAATATATGTATTTAAATCACTTGTCTAGTACCCATAAAACAAGCTTTGTTTAGCTTAGGACTAGAAGGCGTTGTGTGTAAGGTGTCCGAAATTTATTTATTTAATGACTCTAGATGTGATGACACAAGTTTTCCACCATCAACTAACCTTAACAACTTCGTGTAGATAACCATATAGGCATACATACACGAAACATTATTGTGTGTGATATCCAGCACAGAAAATTATACTGGTATCTTATGGGACCATAAAAGGACCGAGTTCAGCATTCGAATAGATGGAAAACCAGATGTCACTTTTCGAGCTAACATTTTGAATTCTATATTGATATAAAGGATAACTTTTCTTGTTATCTACTCTTAAGCAGATTAGAATTATGGCTGTTTCATTTGTTTATTTTTAGTTTCTATTTCTTTCTCTACCATCCTCATTCTTTTTTAAGTTCATCTGCATCTTCCTTTTCTTACATCGCTAAATCGCAAACAGTAATACTGCAAAACATTGGTTAGCAACAGACCTCATCAAAATTTTGCAACCAAAGCCACAAGGAGTTAATTATAGACATCGTGTCGTCGCCGTGTCGTGTAAACTAAACCATCTTTTGTTTTTATGTGTTACAAGGTACAAGCTCAAAGCTTGAACTTGCGGTATTATCTCTCAGTCTTGCGGTGTCGATTCATCGAGCAACATGAAGGACTTGTTAGCAGTTGTTACTATATTCGCCGTTTTCTCGGTAAGATATTATTTATTTGATCATTAATTTAAATTGAAGCAACATAGAGATTTGAACAGATTACTTTCAGCAATAACTAATATGGGTACATTATCGTTTTTTTCTGAAATGAAATATATTTAGGAATAATCAAGTTTTGAGTAGTTGGAATATCATACAGATTATTTAGAATTTACAAGTAATTATTTAATCTTAAACATGGGTTAATGGCAGGCAGATGATACTTTTTACATTAATTTTTTGTAATAAATGCGCACATACACTCGTTTATATATTCGGGGGAGTAAAAAGAGGTGTACAAAGTTTTTATCAACGATAACTACTCACCTAGGTATCTAAGTAACATGGGGCCATTTAGTACCCTCAGCCAGGTTATATATGTACGGTAATATATATGTAACAAATTACACCCAGACAGAAGAAATAATTATGCTCTTCATACAATTATTTTTCCTGGATGGGAATCGATCTTCGAACCCTTGTTTTTGCAGTAAAGAAACATATACACTGTCCAATTGCAAAACCTCCTCCTTTTTTGAAGTCGATTTAAAATGATACAATTTTATTAGAGTATTTTATAGGCCGAGACCTGGAAATATCAATGATCCAGGGTTTTTTAAGAGGACCGTGAAAAAGCATCTCACTACGCTGCCATAGGGGAGACACCATGCTACATTGTCCCTATTCGAATTGAAGATGGTAACCACCACTCCTGGATTCTGCTTATGTTTTCTATAAGACAGAGCAGAATTATTTTGCCAGCTAAAACATAAAAAATAAGCCGTTGATTTTCAGCCCCATTTATTTCTTTGTATGTTTAGAACAAAATCAGTCAAATATTCTGTGCCCATTTCATACTGTAAACTTGGTGCTTTATTTCGTTTTTGTAAAAAAAATTCTCTATTTTTCTATAAATCAGTTTCTATTTAAGTTTTCTCTTTCAGACGATATCAGCTTTACAAGGAAAAGCACCTACGAAGCAACTCAACGATGGCAACCATATTCCATCTCTAGGCTTGGGAACTTTCGGTTTTGTAAGTATAATAGAATCTTACAAAAGAACATAAACTTTACCTTCTCCATGTCAATAGTTAAATTAAGCTTTACTTTTTTTTACATTAGAATTAACTGCAACTGCTGAATAAATTTAAAAAGCTAACCATAAAAAGAAATTGGCAGCTGCTGCCGATAGAAGTGAAAACTTATTACTTAGAATGTTATTTATAAAATTAATGAAGTTTTATAAAATTAGAAATTATATAATGTTTAAATTAAAGTTTATCAACATAAGATTTTTCCGTACAAAAAGTGCTCAACACGGCTAAAGAAGTTTTGTGACGTCAGCATATCAGTGACGTTGACGCGAACTCATAAGATTTCCCCCTACCAAAAATTGATTTTTGATCATCTAAAAAGTGCTTAACGCGCTCTAAGAAGGTTTTACCTAAATAATAACTTAGCTTCGTAACATCAACTACTCCTGTTTGAAGATCGCACACGTATTTTCAGGTTTTCCTAACCCCACACTAAAGCTTTTTAATATCATTTCAGTTACGTTATTCGATTGTATTCTTATGTATCTATAATTCTAGCTGTATAGTAAAATATTACAGCTGTATAGTAAAATATTAGCGCAGCTACAAAAATACAGACGTTGTTTAGTTATTGTTTCTTTGGTTGTTACAGTATATAAATACTGTTTTGAACACGGCAGCAATCACTCTTAACTACCTATATACCTATGTATAAAAACTCAAATTATTGTAGTCAATCAGAAACTACTTAAGTAGGACCCAAAAAAGGTTAAGACACCAAAAGTTGCTAATATATTTTTTTATTTGTATTTCTTTAAGGAGAAACATTTCAATAGTAAAATAACATTAATTTGCTTCTATTTATGTATGTGACGACCAGCGAAGTCCAATAAATAATTAGATCCATTTATAAAACCTTTTCAATAGCAATAAATTTAAGTTAACCCTAGTCAAACTTGTTCATTTGCAATTGGTCATGCTTCATAACAGAGCTTGAAATCACTATATATGTTCCTTATGTCTCTATCACGACATCGTTAGCAATCATCTGAACGATTAAAGCCTTTTTTTTAACAATGAATCCAAAACTAGAATGGATGAAACCTGTTACGTTTTGATCGCATGTGTGCAGTATAAAAACTAAGTTAAAAAACAATTCTATATAAACTTTATGTAAATATAAAACAAAATATGATATGAGAAACATATTTAGTTTTGGATTATATTACGATCGATCGAAATCGACTTAGTACTATAGAAAACTTACTGATGGCATTAAGGTAATGTAGGCAGGTGAAAATGTAGTAAAGTACAGAGTTCCGTGTTAACTAATACTTATTAATAAAATATGTAATTTCAGCAAGACATACCTAAAATTCGCAAAGCCATATGGGATGCCATTGAAGCTGGGTACAGACACATCGACACAGCAGCTCTGTATGGCAACGAGGAAGAGATCGGTAAAGGTATCGCAGATGTCATCAAGCAAGGATTAGTGAAGAGAGAGGAACTCTTTATAACTACAAAGGTGAAATTACTTTAAGAAATAAAAAAAAAGTTTTCAGCACGAACGGGCCTGTTTTGATCGGGGTGGTACCTGTTTCTTAGGGTAGACCAACCTAAAATGACAATGTTGCATTGTCTGCATTCACAATGATACGGTGATCGTAGTGGTCTATTATCTTGGAATCTGTTTATGCTTTCCATTAGGCAGAGTAGAGTCACTTTGACAGGTCCATACAAAAAAAACTTGTTAAGGACGTGATAGTAGTCATTTGGCGGTCCCCAACCCGCACTTGGCCAGCGTGGGGCAAATGGCCTTAACCCTCTCCTGAGAGGGGGCCTGAGCCCAGCAGTGGGACATTATGGGTTGTTGATGATGAAGCGATCATTTTGAGATTATTATTTTTCACTCAGCGGATTGATACTGAAATATAGCGATACTTAAGTATCAATTTCGTAACTCTAAATATATTCTAGTGTTACGAAATTAATTCTTTTATGGTATGTTTTAAAAAATACTTTTGATTACATTTTTATATATAAGGTGATTAAATGTAAATGTGTTAAGGTGACTTTTTGGACACGGATATGTACATAACAGATGCACGGAAAAATAATGGACTTGTTTACAACTTTTAACAATGAATGCACTTGATTTTTACGAATACTGCATTTGTAATATAATATTTTGGTGGTATAGTACACCGTGTTTTACTTTTATGCAAGAATAAAAACCATTTATTATACTAATTACTTACTATTTTTATTATTTTAGTTGTGGAATGACAAACATGCTCGAAATCAGGTAGTACCAGCTATTCGTGAGTCTCTCGAAAAATTAGGACTAGAATATGTAGACTTATACCTCATCCATAGCCCTGAAGCAACTGATGTAAGTATCTAATAACTAATAATAGGTTATGTATACTAATAAGAAATCCTAATTAAAATTATGTTCAGTTTCATCACTATATGATAAATTTAGAAGAAAAATTACACTCAACTCAGAAATATCATCGAAACTGTGCAAGAAACTTGACAAACCTCTTATAGCTATACCTATTTTAAATATCTTGTGTTTTTTAAGTTTTTTTTGTCAGTTGGCATTCTATGCAGTTTCAAATGTGTTCTTATGAACACGTTTAAAACTGCCCCGTTCTTTTCGGTCATAGCGAGATATTACATACCTTAAAGTTTCTTAGTAGATGCTGTTTCCAATATACAAAAATAAAGCGTTTTAAAAATAAACTATCCCACAATAATATTTCTTTATTAAACTAATATTGGATAGATAAGTCGTTGAGTAAAATTATAGATACGATTGTTTAAAGTGAGCAAAAAAAGAACTTATCTCTTCACGTACCATTTTGAATGATTCTTTACTTTGAAAAACAGCCTTATAATGTTTGAACGAAGAATTATAATCGTAAGACATTCTTTGTTCTTCTGCACATTAACTATTAGTTGTACATTAACTGATTGTTATTAGAATCTTGATGAGGAAACTTATGATGGATGCATAACACAAAGATAAGAGTCGATTGGGTCACTTTGTCTTCAAGTTTTCCTGTTAGCATCACCATTGAGGAAAACCCAATTATTTTTGAACGAAATACTAATAACGTTATAAAAAACGAAACACTTTATTGAAATGCGTCTCACGTTAATGCTTTGTCCGTTCGATTATAGGTTTTATATTGTCCTTGTTATAAAAACACTTAGATCTTTTCACTGTATCGTTGAAATCCTTACACGAATTCAACATTTTTTTGCTCATGGTCTGGAGCGGTCGTGGAAATTATTTTTACCTTCTGGTCACCAGCAGCTGTACAGTGGGGAATTGTACAGTTGGGTGTACCAGACGTTATTTTTGACAATAGTACACTTGGGTGTAACACGAGATTTTTATTCCATAGTACAGCTGGCTGTACCACGCATTTCATCTTAATATTTTACTTCACAATTTACTTCTCATTCTTACATAAGGGTAAAGTATCAAAGTGTTTTATGTGTGTTATTTGTTAATGATTAATGTTATGAGATAGGATAAGAATGCGTATTGATATGAGAATGAAAGAGCGCTTAAAATATTCTAAGCAAAAAACAATGTCTAAGTATTCACAAAATTTAATTCACACACAGGTCTAAATAAAATAGAAATCAACATTTATTTGATTAAATAATATTTAATATTGTAAGTGTTTTAATAATTTAAGTAATTTGCATATAAATTGTATTCAAAATATACCGCCCGTACTTTAAATAAACAAAATATGCCCGCAAAATACATTTACATACAATTATTCTAAATTCCTTTGCATCATTGTCTACGGGTAATGTATTTCCAAGTATCGCATCGCTATGAATTACAATGAACATAATTTCATGCCTTTTTAAACCATGGAAAAAAATTGATTTAGTAAAAAATACGTCTGGTCTAGAGAGACCTACAATAATTCTATTTTCTGTACTTCTTAGAGACCAAAATATTTTTTTATCTAAGAGGCAAGCGTAGCTAACAACTCATCAATTATACTATATTTAATAACTGTATTACTGTTCCAGGCGCAAGGTAATACCCTGAACATCGACTTTGTGGAAACCTGGCAAGGTATGGAGGAAGCAAAGAGACTAGGATTGACGAGGTCCATCGGTGTATCCAATTTCGAAACAGAACAGATCGATAAGATTGTTAAGAACAGTAACATCGTACCTGCAGTAAACCAGATTGAAGTAAGTTTTTTAAACTCTTACTTAACGCTTTCACTGTTTAAAAACAAGTTTTGAAAAATGAAATTGTCACGATATTTCGAGACCTAAGAGAGAGAGAGAAAAAAAGATAATGAGATTCCAATAAAACAGTGATAAAGAAACTTTATACATTTTTGTACATTAATTCAGCAATTTTTGAAGTGACAAGAAATCTTCATACTACATTATTGTATATTTTTTCTGCTTTTATGTGCTAATGTACTTATCACATAATTGTCTTTATTTACCTTGAAATTAAAAATATCGTTAGGATCAATGACCTCCTTGGCTTTGTGTTTAAAATTATGCTGTGTGAAAAATAAAGTAAGTAAATGAAAAATTAAATAATAATTTATATTTTTGGACATTTTAACACACAACGCCATCTAGTTCCAAATTAAGCAGAGCTTGTACTATGGTACTAGACAACTGATATTAATACTTATATACTTTTTTGTAAATACATACACATTATACATAGAAACACCCAAACTCCGAAACAAATATTTGCAGATCATAAAAACATTTGGTCCNTAAAGAAAAGAAAAACTCAAGGCGTGCCGCCAAAACTAAGGTCAATTCATTTAAGGGGTCATTAAACTTTTGAATTGAATTCCATAGTTGTATTTCATTCTACCTTCAAACTTTACGAATTGAGAATACTCAAACCTGTAAAGCCAGTTACACAATTATGGGTTTTGCAGGTGTGCATAGACTTCAGTAACTATTTACTTTACAAAATCTTTAAAATTAGCAATGCTGAGCAAAATATAATAAATGGAAATAGGAAAATACAATGTTTTCTCAAGTTTTTATTTAGCTTCACCTGTCCCGATGTTTGTCTGTAATAAAATCTTGCAAATTTGAACCCCTTCCTGATTTCCGATTGATAGATTAGATTGATATTTGAAATGTTCCATTAGTTGTGATGGCAATACAATTATATAAAATCGGTATTATTATCAATCCAAAATGGCGGCCGTAGTAAAATGGCGGCTTACATATTTTTGAACAAACCACTCAATATGGGTATCAAATGAAAGGGCTTAAAGTTATTTTTTTATTATCAAGTAATGAAAGCTTATTATCTTAAAAAGAACCTTTTTAAATACTTGTTTATTATTGAAAATATCTTGATCCACTTAAGATGTAAATCTAAACATGCAAAAACCTTTTTTTTTTGCAGAATCTATCAATTTAGGTGGTTTTGCTAGCGACCTTCTGGTTTTTTATAACATGCTCACAATATGTCGTAAAATTAATGTGTAAAAAATAAATTTGGGAAATACGATCTTCATTTTTAGGTATTCTGTTTATGGAACGAGTGAGCGATTCGAGTTTATATTAAATTTAAAAATAATTGTACTATAAGTATATCTACATGCCACATACTGCTTTTTTCTAAATTTAGATACAGTATACAGATACAAAAGTATACTCGTATGTCAAAAATATTTTTTTATTAACTTTTGTTTGTCTGTTTGTTCCGGCTTATCTCTGAAACGGCTGGACTGTTTTGACGGGACTTTCACGGGCGGATAGCTGATGATATAAGGAGTCACTTAGGCTACTTTTTAGGGCATCTCTATCTAGCCAAAAACTTTCACTAGCAGATAGCTGATGATATAAGAAGTAACTTATTCTAGTTTTTAGACTAGTTTTACCCCCCCCCCCCGCATTATCAATTATATTTCTACTTTTTTGGTGTTATGATTAAAAAACTAACATTTCGGTATCACCAACTTAAATACACAATAAAGTTTATCTCTTAAAAAAATTCTAGATCCACCCATCAAATACGAAGGAAAAGCAAGTAGCAGACTGCTTCGAGCGAGGCATCGTAGTTGTGGCTTACAGTCCTTTCGGCTTCTTCGTCTCCAGGAACGGAGGCTCAGTGGTCAATAGGAACGACCCCAAGATTGTAAACATTGCTAATAAGTACCGAAAGAGTATCAACCAAGTTATTCTGCGTTATGAGGTAAGGTTTCATAATAATTTTATTAATTTTTTTCGGAAATCTAACACACAACGCCATCCTGTCCCAAGATAAGCAGAGCTGATATTATGGGTACTGATATAAATACACATATATATTTATGTGTAAATATGTACATACATAGAAAACACTCAAACTACGAAACAAACTTTTGCAGATCATACAAATATTTTGGTCCGACCCAGGCATCGAACCCAAGACCTCAAGCACAGCGGTCTCCTAGGCTACCACTTGCGCCACCTGCCTCGGTGGTTAGATTAGATCAGATCAGATAGTAATAAGAATTGGTATCTTAATCATATCAGCTCCCTTAGCCAAGATGCGAGTGGTACGCGTTGATTCTCTTTCTACAATTGCTTACGAATCTATTTTTATTTATATATTGTTTTGCCCACATGACTTAGCGCTAAGATGACGTCATTCCCATTCGTTTGTTACTTTTTTAATAACGTTCTCGTTCGTAACATGGCAACATGCTCAAGGGCCTGGATCGCTCATTATTTATTAGTATTGTGGATAAATTTTAGTGTTTAGAAGTGTACTTGTACCTAAAATCGGCAGTCTTAATTATGACTTATGTTGTTAGTAATGTAAAGATTGCGATTAAGTTTATTTTATATGTATTAATCAATGTTTAAGTCCTTCTAATATTATAAATGTGAAAGTTTGTATGAATGTTTGTTATACTTTCACGCAAAAATTACTGAACGGATTTGGATGAAGCTTTACAGTAATATAGCTTATACAACACATAGGCTACTATTTGCCGCGATAACCGACATATACGCGGGCGGACCCGCGGGCATAAACTAGTATTACATAGTTTACGATATGATATACATATATGGTCATTTAAATTGTAATGGAGTCTGTTCCGTTTTTAGGAGTCGAAATGCGATGGTTAATGACTTTTGAATATTTTATTCAATACAATCCAATCGACAGTTTAGGAAATAGGTACCTAAGTCAGTTGAAACAAAAGAAAATAATTACTTAAAAATTTAATAAGTGTTTGTATGTGTTAGTACAAAATGATTTATAATCTTCTATATATAATACATATAAAAGAAAAACCCTGTTAGTTACACTATTTATAACTCAAGAACGGCTGAACCGATTTGGCTGAAAATTTGTGGGGACGTAACTTAGAACCATGAGACGGATATAGGATACTTTTTACATACTTTTTTTTTACTTTGCACCGCTACGTTAACCGCGGTTGTTGTTGTACCGCGGACAACACCGTGGGGCACAGCTAGTAACAATTATAAAATGTGATGTATGGTGATAAAACAATAAACATCAAAATCAAATAATATATACTAGATAATGTCTTAATTATCTCATTTTAATAATATTTCTCAATTTGTTTGCAGCTCGACCGTGACTTAATCCCTATTCCAAAGTCCACGAATCGCCAACGCATTCAGGAGAATATCAATGTATTTGACTTCCAACTGACGGATGATGAAGTCGCCACAATTAGCAGCTTTAACCAGGATAAAAGCGTTTTTGAATAAACTTTACTTCATAAGTATATAGAAAGACACAATGTCTTAAAAATATACAGTACCATAAAACTCGATTTCACGTAAAAAAAGAAATCAACAAAATATAAGTGTTTGTGTATCAAATATACTGTAAAAAATTCATTCCTAATAAAGAATTGTAAAAAAAACATTCACTGTGTTCTTTTGATTTTTTGAAGAACAATTCCTACAAATACAGTGCGTAGGTGGATTTAGACACTCCTTCTTTCAGTCGACCTTTGTGTGATGCGGTGCTGAGTAAGGGAAGGTGTGTAGTTGAAGATAAAAAAATAAATGACTATTTAATTATTTCTAATAGCGAGAGGTACTATAGCGATTTTTAAATTAATCCACCCATAAGAACAATCATATATAATATTGCTACACTTGTTGCGGTCGCCGAGAACCCAACTCTTCTTTCGAATATAAACATATTCAAAGAGGAGTAAAAAAATATTTAGGGTTAGGATATCGAATGAGGTTGAGAATAATAGTAAATTTACCGTGGGAGAGCCACGCTTCGGCATGAACGGACTGGCTCGACCGGAGTGATACCACGGCCTCACATGAAACCGATGTGAAACAGCGCTTGCGCTATGTTTTATCGAGTGAGTGAGGATACCGGAGGCCTGTACCCCAATCTCTCCCCCTATCCCCCTTCCCATCCCCCAAAGGCGGGCAACGCACTTGTGGCACCTCTGGTGTTACGGGTGTCCATGGGCGGCGGTAATCGTTTACCATCAGGCGATACGTTTGCTCGTTTGCCACTTATACCAAAAAACAATTAGAGGATAAGGTGAGCCTCAGGCTAGGAAGCAAGACTGAATCTACAGATGCTTGAAGAGGTCAGTGTTCTAATTATGATTCTGGGATATGAACATTAAACTTTCGTATTTAATGACATAATAATTATTTTCACGGAAATTAACGCGATCTCTTATTTAAAGGCATCACATGCTTCTGATTTGCCTGGCGTTTAATTTTAATAATTAATTATTGATCGCATAATTCCCGTGAAAATAATTATTATGAACATTAACATTTGATATTGTAAACATTTCCAATTACGTAAATGATTTTTTCCTGTATGGGTTTGACTTCATAGTTTAAATAACGAAGTGGAATTAATTTCACCAAGCATAAGCTTCTTTTATGGGTTAGGGACAAACGAGCAAACGGATCCTCTGATGGTAAGCGATTACTGCCGCCCACGGACACCAGCAACACCAGAGGCGTCACAATTGCGTTACCGGCCTTTTAAGAAGTAGTTAAGGTCTTGTTTGTTAGGCTCCTTTCCGTACATACAGGTTCATTAATTTATTTTCACTGCGGTTCTTAAATATTTTTTCTAATTATTATCTATACTATGAACGTTTCTGCACCATACATATTTACCAGGTACCTTCTTACTTTTAACATTAAAAAAACTAAACAAAATAAATAAATTATAGCAATTTGAAATAAAACACAAAAATTAATCGATATTTATATTTCATTTTTTTACACTTATTTACAATACAAAAGCTTAACTCCTAACTCCTCTTATTATATAATTATTCGACTGTCATGATATTGAGAGAC
Organism: Hyphantria cunea; assembly: GCA_003709505.1. NCBI lineage: Eukaryota > Metazoa > Arthropoda > Insecta > Lepidoptera > Erebidae > Hyphantria > Hyphantria cunea. The sequence continues at coordinate 230,299 of PKRV01000558.1, read as the reverse complement.
TTAACGATATTAGTCAAAGCATTGACAATTTGAAAACAAGCCGCTTCGAGTAAATTTCGCTATCAATATTCATACTTATACATTTCAAGACATAAAGCTATTTCAAATTGTTGTTCATATGAAAATACACATTAAACTATTTTTTCAATGTTACTACTTTTAAAAAATCATTCATTTAATTTAATAATGTACTGTTTGTTTGTGATAATTTCTAAAGGACTCTATTTTCTTTTTCATGTGCTTTTAATCAAAACGATCGCTTGACTATAAACCACGATGTTTATTTTTTGCGGCATAGTATGTTGATTCAACCATGTTCTTATGAAGTGTTTAATGGTTAAATTAGAAAACTGTTCGCTCTCATTAAAAACATTATACTAAGGCATTTTATTTTTCAAAGATCACGCTTCGTATATTTAGCAAGGACTATCGTGTAACACTCTTGCGGTTAGAGACACATAGGTTTTATTTTAGCAAATTGTCGTTCGATGAAATACAAGCTTAAACTGTAGACAATATATTCTGCTATTTAGTAATCTACTATTTGTTTGAAATCGATAAAAGCATATTCATTTTGTATCTAGTAAAACATACAAAACTAATACAATTTTATTTATAGTTGAATCAGTTTGAAAATCTTGTAATTTAAAACCGCAAAAGTTAACAAGCCTAATTCTGTACATTTAAATTCTAAGTCATTACTCCATACAATTAAGTGTTATACTTAGTCTCTATATATATATTTATATAAAAACTAATAAACATCAATCAATGGAAAGTTGTCTAAAGGAACCGTCGATACCGAATAGTTCGTCGTAGTTAGTGGGTTTTCCCGGCCGTAGGGACTCATTAGCCATAATAGTATCTTGTTTCTTGAACCATTCGCGGTACTCTTGGAGTTTTAGTTTCCATTGCTCTGTAAATTATAAATTATACTTTTATGAGTGCAGTAAGAAACGAACTTGAGAAAGTAGAATTCAAATTTAATTAGAAAAAAATAGTAAGTTGTTTCTGTTAACGGTGGAATTATCTATATAAATAAACAACAATCGACAAATGTGTTGCTAAGTGCATAACTCGAGAACCGCTCGACTAATTCGGTTTCTTTTTTAATTTTTTTGTTAAGAATCAATGAAGGTTTTTAAAATGAAAAAAAAATGTAAAAACGTTTTATTTTTATATTTTTCTATTGGACTGCGATAGGATAATAGCTTTTGGAGTCTCCAAGTCTCTCGGAGCAGCTAGTGTAAAATTTAGATGACTTTGTTTTTTAAACTTCTTTTCTTGTTGATATACATAATTATGTAATGATTGATTATACATTTAGTCGTGACGCATTCCATAAATGAATATTCTGATTGTTGTATAAAAAGAAACAATCCTCTATCTATTGATTCTTTGGATTGTATCCGTGACTAACATACATGTGACATCATACCATCGTTAAAAACCATAAACTATGGAGCACCGAGTGGAATTTAATATTTGGTAGTAGGTACCTATATCTCCTCCTTTCTAAGTCCTTCTTATGTCAAACAGTAAACTAGTAAAAGTTGTTGATGACGATATTACAAAATTTAAGGCGTTGTTCATGATTTGAGACATTAAGAATACTGTATCACTACCTCTATTCATCTCGTGGGTGTCGTATGAGGTTACTTACGGAGGAAAACATCGCTGCAAAGAGGAGGAAAATTTGAGACAAACCCTTTTTTTCTTTTTTTACCTGTGGAAACCCCCTCGGGCCTTCACCCCACCGGGGTTTGCGGCGGGGCGGTGTGTCGGAATCGAACCGAATAAAATCACACGGTGTTCCACTCTGCGCCTGAGACGGGAGGAATCCGGGAACTGCTTTCTTACGCCATCCGGACCCCTCCCAGCGTTCGCCCGCACTAAAGCGGGCACCGTCTGGTGGTAAAAGCTTTCAATTTAGGCGACGTACGGCAAACGCGTAACGTCGCCCCCTCGCGGCTGGCCTGTGAAGCGGATGGAGGGGAAAACCCGTCCCGCCCATTCACGGCCACATACAGGGCCGCATCAGGCGCTGGAAGGCGCGCCTCCGCCATCCGGTTCGCCGGCGGCGGATCGGGTCCGAGTGGAGATCGTTCTCCCGGACTATACCAACCCATCTGGAAGATATGGTGCAACCTCCTTTCTAAGGAGACAGCTTTTAACAGCAGTGGACTTTTAAAGGCTGTTGTTGATGATGAAATGTATTAATACGTACGTACGTACGTACGTATTAATACGATTAACCGTGGGAGAGCCACGCTTCGGCATGCATGGGCCGGCTCGACCGGAGTGATACCACGGCCTCACAGAAAACCGGTGTGAAACAGCGCTTACGCTGTGTTTCATCGAGTGAGTGAGGATACCGGAGGCCCATACCCCAATCCAACGCCCCCTCACCATCCCCCTTCCCCCCAGGCCGCGATAGTGTGGGTCGCCATGCTGCATTGTTCTTTTTCGCATTGAGGATGGTGACCACCACTCTTGGATTCTGCTCATGCTTTCCATCAGGCAGGGCAGAGTCATTTTGGCAGCATAAATATAAAAAAAAAAATACGTTCGTGTAACACGTACGTATAAAACGTTCGCATTGTTTCGAAAATCAATACTATTGATCCTGGTTTTCTACAGTACTTTGAATAACTATTCGATCATAAAACCCTTACCCTGTAACTGTGGCATGGTGCCGCACTGACCACCGTACTCTGCAGGCAACATATCTTGAGGAACATACTTGTATAGGTCTTTGACATCCTTGTGGATAAAGATCTGAAATTATGCAATATTTTCGGGTCAGAGATAGCGTGTTCATATCATTCAATAAATTGATTAAGGATTTTGATTTTCGGTATTTGTAAAATTATATAAAGAAGTGTTCCCAATAGATGAGAAACCTGCGTATGTCTTGAGGTCGAGAAAAACATAAGTTTCTAGAATGTTTAAGCCTTCGACTGATTTCTCTGCTCTTAGTAAGTGATAAGTATTAGGTTTATGTGACAAATAGATTAAGAAAACAAAAGTCTGCAAAAGGCTAAGACCATCCAATAAATTTGGGTAAATTAGAAGAAATTGTCGTGAATTTGTAACTTCTGACCGAAATGGCAAAGATAGTATGATTTGGCTTAAGAGTGCGAAATAATAGACGTTATTAGGGGCAAGATAAAAAAGTATCTATTTGGTTATTTCAGGTGTTTTGTAGCACGCTGTGACGTTCGTTTATTACTAAACCATTATCCATTGTGAGGTCCACAAAATTTTTAATGCATATCAAATTTAAAATACAATTTGGATGGAAAGCAAATGACTGTATATAAGTACTACTTACTCGTTTCCTTATTTTCTCCTTTAGGAAAGGTTTAACAAAGTTGACGAACCGTTCCACGAGCGGCGATGTGTTTACGATGTGCACCTCCTTAAGTTTAATAGGATAAGCTTCCTGGAAATTATAGGAATTAATTAATTAGTACATTTTATGAGGATAGCAAATACATTCCAGTACGGCTACAGCCATTTCCATCATAACTATGGGCGCATTAGTGCAATAATGGGAACAATACTGTAGAAATATTGGAAAAAGGCAGACCGACTTGCGACCGAGTGGCGGCCAAAAATCTCGACAATAGTAATAAGTAGACCAGCGTCTCAATGGTTCGATAAATTTATGAAGAAATAGTTCTGAGTTGGCTTGCATAAGGCGCTTGTTCATAACTACAGAGATTAGGTTGAGTTTAAGAGTACCATTCGTAACAGCACAAAAAAGTTAAAGAAATTTCTTGTTTACCTGAATACATATCATGAACTTCTTAATCGTAGCGGCAGACAGCTTAGCCAGCAAGCTGGGGCCAAGAATAGCTGCATCTAATACATAAATATCTCCAGCCACTCCTTCTTTTTCTTCTGTGAGTCTTACATCACCTATCATAAGTGCTAGTTTCAAGGTGTCTGTAATCTGCTGAGCGTTGAGGTCTGGGTGGATTCCTGTCAAAAGATTTCAGAACCGTTAAAAAAAATTGAATGCTTGAACAGACGAAGTATTAGCAATCTGCATATCAAGAAGGTATCTTGTTGACTAATTATTCTTATGTTATCACCTGACAAAGCAGTTGCGATTGTCTTACCTCTGCATATTGTGACTCTTCTGCCATTCGGTGTTATGCCTGGTAGTGGAGGGCCTTGACTGAAAATCATATAAAATTAAGTATTATTCTCAAATCCCAAAAAAATAATTATATTTAAGTCCAAATGTATATTTAGGAATATTATTCATTTTGAAGAACTTCACCAATTGTATGAAATCTACTGTCTCATATTACTCTCGCTTACGACTCAACTCCTTTAAAGCATTGAAACTTGATGCTCACGGCTCAAATTTGTAACAGGTACTTTTATTCATATTATTGCACTACTTTTGTTCTTCCGAAGGAGTTTCCTATAAAACTTTCTATTAATCGGTTGTTTATCAAATCATTTCAATAATTTAGTACTTAATATATTTTGTAAAGCGCAGGATTTAACTTTAAACCATGAAAAAATTTAAATATTACAAATTTTGTTATTATTAAAAATTAAATGAATTGTAATATAATTTCCTAAACTTACATCTTATTGGTCATAATATCATCCAGCTCAGGTCTTGTAGCATCTCTCTTGGAGAAGAACTCGGGGCAAGCAGCTCGCATAGTGAAGTACATGTCCAATTTTCTTTTACACTTTTCCAGGGAAAAACTACTGCCTCGCAGGAAGGTCATGATTGGTCCAATATCTGTAGTTAAAGGGCTACATTTTTAAAATAAGAAAAAAATATGATGGTCGCTGACCCTGGACTGTTACAAGTAAAAAATTTCAAAAGACAGTTGATTGATTGAGATAAAGTAAAGGTTTTGAACTACATTATTTAAAAGAGTTACAAACATTTGCATGCTATTTTACCACCGAAGATTGCTATGCTAAATATGGGTTAGAACTGCCTGGTATACCAGAGTAATGTAACTTCTGTTAAAAAAATAGAGCTTCCCCAGTCGCATGATATCAACAGTCTCAGGTTTCTCTCGTTCTCGTTTCATAATCATTGAAATATAAATCATTATTTTTAAACTCTTAGTGGTGCTAACTTACCCCAGTCATTAGGTAGGTGCGGTTGTCTTTTTAGCCATTCTCTAATAGCAGCTGCATCCCTGTCCCTTGTGTTAACATCTTCTTTTAGCTCCACGCGAATACTTTTCCACATTTCGCCAGCTGGCTGTTCCAGGATCTCTTGTTTAAGCTTCATTTTGCTCTGAAAATGAAGAAATTTCATAACATAAGAAAAATGAATTTGGTGGAGACGTTGTTTTGGATATTACTTTTTGTTGGTTTGCAAGGCGTGGTAAGGTATTATTTATAAGGTGGAGTCATGCCAGTAAGACTGTTACTTTACCAATATCTGAATTGTTCAATAAAGAAATTTAATTTGCAAGTTACTTAATAATATTTTGGTATTTTTCCAATGTTAAGCACCACACGAGGCCTTGCGAATGAGTTTGAATTATGACTTCAGGTAAAACTAGGAGTCTGAATAAAAAATTAAAATTTCTTTTAATTGATTTTTTTTTTGAAAAACCCCACAATTGTCATCAAATATGTAAAATTGAGTATCGGTTTATAGAAGCGCCCATTAAAATTGTTTTTAAGCATTATTAGGAATATTTTGTTTTATTTATTTCTTGCGACATACCTGTTTTATAAATCTTGATATACATGCCATTAGATATAAGATTATCTCTACTCATGATTTGTTCTTATTTTTACTGACATTCAAATGACTGGCGATGCAATAAAGCGTTCCTAATAATATTATATTGTCTATAAAAATAAATTAGAATGAATATAAGATAAATTGATATTGGATGTATTTCGATTAATTATAATCCCTCAAATAACTAAACTCAAGACATAGTCTTCTTCTTTTGATGATATGGCAATCAGCCGGATCAGCTATTTCTGCCAATGTCAAGTATTTCGAGTCTTCAATTCTAAGCAAGACATAGTCGATATAGATAGTCTACTGCAAGCATTTAAGAGTTTTGACTGTAATGTGACAATTTCGCTTTTTGCAGAAATTGGCATTAGCTATACCCAGGCCAATAACATTAAAAAAGAAAAGAGACGTCTTTGAATTGCCTTGTGAAGTATAATATAAACTTAATTCACGTTATAGGGACGCTGCCCAGCCAATTAGTGCCAGCTGGAAATTTTTAGATTAATATGGAACAATTGAAAGCTTATTATGAGAGTTAAAGTTAGTAAGATGGAAAGGGAATAAAAAAGGGAAATATCTTTCAAGGAAATACCCCTTTACAGAGGGAAAGGATTATTTCTCACAACTCTACAAGCTTCTGTTTCTAGGAATGGATAAGCAAGTAAGAGTAGTTGCTGTCTTGTGACTCGTACACTTCACGCCGGGAAATTCGAGCCTCCTGACCTGATTTCTTGTTCCAATCTCTTTCCTAAGTTATTCTAAATCGATGAGGACTTTAAAGTAGGCTGTTTTTTTTAATTGGAACAGTTGTGACAAATACAAGCGTTAATTACGAATACGGTTCCACGACAGTAACTTTTTATGAATCATTGTAAGACATCAAAGGTAAGAAAGAGGCTAAACTGCATCAGCCAAATTCGCCAGAGTTTCGCCACATATCAATTTGTTCGAAAGGCGCTAAGGTCATGTTCGGCTCAACCATTATTGATATCGACGGCGTGTCGTGGCGAAATATGTTAGTGTTGTCGCAATTTCACGAGTAACGGGCTGTCGAATATATGTTACTTTATGAAATAGATGAGAATACACCACGATTTCTTTTGTTGTTACTTACTCTCGGTATTTTTTTTAAAGATAAGATCCATATTTTGAAAATATCCTGTTTCGCGGGGGACCTTATACGAACACCCAGACTAAGAACAACAATTCGTGAATCACAAAAAGTGTTGTCCATGTGGGATTTGTACCAACGACACTTGGCGCAGTAGATAGCGGTGTGGCTACCACTTAACATACTCTACCAACCGTATTTACTCTTCTACTGTCTCCCACTGAGGTTTTAATCTGTCTAATAAATTCGCATCTAACTCCAAATTTTATTCAGATGTTTAGCTGTTGTGCAGAGATTGAAGATCAACCATCCACCTATCTAACTTTAGCATTTAAATCGTTCTAATATTATAAATGCGAAAGTTTGTGAGGATAATGAATGTTTGAACCAATTTATATGAATCTTTACAATAACATAGCTTACAAGCTGAGCGCCAAACAACCGTGGCTAACGCCACGCGGCAAAGTTAGTAGAAAGAAGTAATCCAAGTTACTCCTTATATCATAAGCTCTCTGCCAGTGAAAGTCCCGTCAAAATTGGTTCAGCCATTCCAGAGATTAGCCAGAACAAGCAGACAGATAGATAACAAAAATTTAAAAAATGTCTTGGCATACATATATACCGTGTATTAATAAACACGCATTTAATAAAAAGCGGTTGTTTCAATATCATAAACAGACACTTTAATTTTATTTATTTGTATACAATCCGAGTAACACATAGGTAACTATTTACTACGATAATCAACCTAAACGGGGGCAAAAGCTATTTCGTAATAAACTGATTAATGTAATTGCAATTATTTTACATGGCAATATTGACGAAAAAATATTACTCATATCTATAAAATCAATTCAAATTGTACCTAATTTACTTAATATTAATCTAGTTTGTATTTGTGTAGTTTTGTTAGTCACTTTCATTAATTCTCATTGACAGTAATAAACAGGATATGTAAAATAAATGGGATATATATCATTCAACAGATGTGTAATCTAACTAACAATTGAAGTTGACGAGGACGTGTAGTTAAAGTAGATTACGTGTGTGGATTAATGATAATAAATTATAAAGTGCGGATGTATACGTATAAAAATATATATATACTTATGTGTTATGTTTCATAGTCGGTAGAAATCGTGTACTAAGTTTCTGACGTCTACAAAAATTAAAAGGTATTGCTGTACAAAAATGCAACAACGTAAAGAAGCTCCTAAGAAATGCTGTTGTATCTTGTTTGATGTTATCTATCTCTTTTTAATAAAATAACCTCAAAATAACATTAGGACTACTATGTATAAGGGTAGCGGCAGAAAGAAAACAATAAAGAGAGATGGGGGAGGCCTTTGCCATAATGCACAACGAAATAAGGGATATTTTGTAACATAGCTTAGAAAAGTTTACCTTCTTTTAAAATCATTTTCATACAGTTTGTTTTTAATATTCTATGTATAATATGTATGTATTTACAAAAAAAAGTATTTATATATTCATATCAGTTGTCTAGTACCCATAATACAAGCTCGGCTTACTTTGGGACTAGATGGCGTTGTGTTAGATGTCCGAAATATTTATTTTTTCGTTGATTTATTCTAATCACCGAGTGCAACTGGGCTTTGAGCGCCTTTGTGCTAAAATTAGCTTTATGGCTCTATTACCCCGCAATATTTTTGCACAGATTTGTCAAAAATCCGTTTAATATTTACAGAAGTATTTAGCAAACGTTTGAATAAATTAATATGTAATGGGATATGTAAATAATGGCTTTCGCAAACACAGTCTACACGCAAACGTTTCACCGTGACTATTTTTTAGTCAAATAAAATCTATATGAATGTATATTTAATTAATACGCCGATTTTACTATGGATTTTTAGCATTGGTCATGTGTATAGTGTGTAAGAATTACAGGTCACGATCTTTGTTCTCTTGGGGAAAAAAGTTGATATCACTGATTTTCTTATTGATTGAGGTATTGTTGAGTATATACTCCGATTGAATTGTAACATACAAGTCGAAACATGACTCTTCTGTAATGAAACTATTAATGAGAGTAATATTATAACAAATCATTCATTCACATAAAAATATTTATTGGTACACAAAGCCAATAAAAAGAAACTTTAAAAAAATTAAGCCCGACTGCGTCAAAACATGACATTTAACCTATGTCACTCGGGCCATTACATATAACAAATCTGTTGATACTGCTTTCATTACAATCTGTTTAGTAGTAAAAGAAGGGCGGTGGAACATACATGGACTGCCAAATCTATTACTCTTCCTTTTGGCTTTGGTGTAATCTAGTCAAAAAAACGCTTTATAAAAATTGTCACTGCAGATTATCAGCAAATTATTGCTTTATAGTTTTTAAGCAGATTTATAATGATACGATAATTGTCTTAATAGTTGTAAATAATGCTATCATTACAAATATTCTAAGTTTCTAATAACACGTTATATTAAAACGAAAGCGTTTAAAATAAAAAGCAATGATACAACTTCATTATTTTGAATCACTTTGTCTTTTATTTCAATAATATGTCGTTTATAATTTAATAAAATGGATGTAGATTAACAATTTAATTATTTGAATAGGCAATATACTTTAAAAAAATAAGTTGATGGATTAAAATAATAATGTAAATACATTTACATGACATACGATGGGTGTAGAATGCTATAAATCCTACTAATATTATACATGTGAAAGTTTGTGAGGATGTTTGTTACTCTTTCACGCAAAAACTACTGAATACCGTGTTTTAATACTCCTTATTAAACAATAGAGTCCGGTATAAACAGAAAATATTTTGATTATAATACATACACAGACTCTCCAACATCTCATTCTCATTTGGGGTAAGAAGAGATGATAAAACACCTGCCTTGTCCTTGTCTCTCCACTGCACTCTCTTACCACATTCTTAAAAATTTTCAAGCACTCTCGCCGTAACCTTCTAATGTGTTTTAAAAGAAACATTTTTTGCCTAAAGGAGAAACTTGAAGGGTTTAAAAGTTTTAGGGCTAATGACAGTAAAATTACATAAAATACAAATAAATCTTCATAAAGTATCACTTAGTAGTTACTCTGTTATAAAGATAATGTTATACGCATCTCTCTCTAGAATTAGGTAACTCCTTTAAAACTCAAAAAGGGATTGTGATGTGATTCTATAAAGTAAAATGTAAAATCTATTAATTTTTTATATTTCTGTGAAGTTAGTAGAGCCACGCTGATTTCAGCACGAGCGGGATGACTCAACCAGAGTGGTGTTACCCTTGCACAAAATCAAAGAAGATCAACCTGAAATGACAGCATTCGCGCTGTCGTGTTTCGTTGGTGAGAGCGAGGCCGAAGGTCCAATGATGCATAATCATGACTAGGCAGGAACACCATGCTGCATTGTTACATTGTCTTCATTTGCAATCAATATGATGACCACCACTCTTGGATTGATTACGCTTTCCATCAGGGAGAGTATAGTCACTTTGGCAGGCCCATAGATAATATATTAATCCTAGCTACAACTTGTCTGCGTTTCTATTCAGCTATGTTTGGCATCTACTGGTCCTTAGACCAGTACCCAGTACCATCACACTTATGTGATGTTAACTATCCCATGTGTGTCAAATAACACATCTAAAAACAATATGTCAATCGGTTACATACCTTCGGAGTTCTTCATGAGTAACAACGTGACACAAAAACTATATTTGATTGATAAAACAAAATTTCGCAGCGTAGTCGTCGAGAAATAAATTGAGATGGTACGTAGTACGGAACGTCGGAGTGGGTAGCTAGCAAATTATAAAAATACTTAACGATATTTCGTGATAAGTAGATATTATTCACGAGCAAAATAAATATTTGGCTATTTGATTTAACCACATAAATGGTTTCAGATAATAATGTAGATAGCTGTTATCGCTCTTGAAAGTACCTGGAATGAAGGCCGCTATCAATCATTATATCATATACTTTTTTGGTTATCTGATAACGTTATTGCACTCGTAGTATCCATTGAATTTGATACGAATGGTGGGTTGTTATGATACACATAAATTCGATGCTCATATTTTTGAGGGCGAAATGACAACATTGAAGAAAATATAATCATACTTCAAATTAGAGCTCGTGTGGTCTACTCGTCACACTGTAATCATAATCTGCGCTAATATGTTCGATAAGAAAAAAACCGAGGGTGACAGAAGTTTTTTTAAAAAATTTATTAGGCATACTAGGGAATATGTATAATTTTGGTGTCAAGTTAAATTCCGAAATTATCATACCAATTTTCATGCCCAATGGCAGCTGAGCATAATTAAAAGAGATTCAGACGAAGTTTCGTGGGTGAGCTCTATTCTATACAAAGTACTGACCGATCTGTATCCACTTCGTTGGTCGTTAGCCGCACGCTTTACTTCGACTTGATTTACGTATAGTATTATTTTTAATCACCGACGCAAAAAGAGGGGTGGTATAAGTTTGACGTCGATGTCTGTCTGTTTGTCTGTGTGTGTGTGTGCACCTATCTGTGGCATCATAGCTCTCAAACGATGGACCGATTTAGATGTGGTTTTTTTTATTTGAAAGTCAGTTTCCTTCCTTCCAATTTTGCCTGTAGGTTCTTTAGTAAGTAAGTGAGTACTAAGACTGGAATTTTGGAAATGCCACTCCTAAGAGGGTGAAATAGGGGATGAGAATATCTATTTCTGAGCAAGCGATGGCAAAAGCTAGTTTATAATATTAGTTTAGATTAATAAATTGGAAAGTGAGATTTTCGGGCAGATAGAAGTTACTCTATACGTCTTTATAGGATACTGTTCAAGCAGATAATTACCATAATGCCAAGGAATATTAAGTTGATTAACAAATGTTCCGGTAATAGAACTTATAAGTTGAAGTGCACTTACCTCTTTACTGCGGGATGTCGTTGGGCAAATATAATTTTTTGAAGCGTCTACGACCCGCTAAACCCTTTACTCAATCTGAAACAATATAAAAAAAATATGTAAAAGTTGTTTATACGTATATATACTGTGTTGTGATAATTTAATACAGGGTAGGAGTAACTTTGAAATCATTGGAATCAATGTTAAATAAAGAAAGTAAGTTTGTTTATAAAAATACAACCGCAAGATCGAAAAACGATTTTCTATTAATTTAAATCAATTTTAAAAAATAAAAAAAAGAGAAAGTTCTCAATTCGAATGTTTTTCTTTTTCGTAGTCTATATCCTTTCTCAAGAAACAAATTATCTCCATGAAAAATTTCACAGAAATCGGTGCAAAGGTTAAGCCGTGAAAGGGTTAAAGGTAGACACACAGACATACTTTCGAATTTATAAATTGTTATCAAATATGGTCTAGTATGGAAGTATGGATTATTAAGGATTTGAGTATATTCTTAAAACAGAAACAAAATAAAAAACATCTAAATATCACATATAAAATCGCCGTGGGAGTTATTTTTGATAGTATATCACAACATTTAAGAAGTGTATGTTGTGAGTATGGCTACATGTATTTCATTAAGTGTCAGTGAGTCAAGGTAAATATAGTGAGCGCTATCGCACGTATCGTAACACTATTTATGTTAGTTCTATGAGGTCTGTCTCTTTGCAATTCGGTAAAATTATACAAAAGGTCGCGACTTTGACCCCCATTTTTTGCTATATAGGTAAGTTTGGCTAAAGCGGTTTAAGACGGAAAAATCATCCCGTAAAATTCCAATCCATAAGTCAATTTACCTTCTTTATGATTTCCTTCAATAGAAGGACTAAAGGCTGAGACAGGAAAGGATTGGATTCTGGACTGGGCTGTGTAACTAGAATAAGGACACATGGTAATGGAAGTAAATAATGTTCCAAGAATATCTGTTTGTTATTCCATACCAGCTTCTGCACGCGGTTCCGCCCGCGTGTTTGTCGGTTATCGTTATCGTGGGTTAGCATAAAATGAGACATTTTTGTGGGATAGGGGGCAAACGGGCGAGCGAACTGTCGCCCATGGACACAAGCAACACCTTAAACATCAAAAGTGTTGCCGGCCTTTTAAGAAGGAGTACGCTCTTTTCTTGAAAGTATGAGTGTCGTTTTGGTCCGGGAATAACGCAGGCAACAGTCCATTCTACAGTTTTTTTGTGCGAGGCAGAAAGTTTCTAGAAAAGCGCACAGTTGGGACTGCCAACCATCTAAATGATGAGGTACTGCTGTCGCGTAGGACGATGGCGGAAAGAGGCGGCAGGGATCAGTTCGAGCAATCCCCGAGGAACACTCATAGTAAATGCGATAGAAGATGCATAGCGAGGCCACATCTCAACGCAGCGCCAAAGAGTCCAGCCGATTTGAAACATCTTGGCAGTCTACGATTCGAGTTGCTCTCAGTTGGATGATCTGGATCTGGTACTGTAGTGCCCCTGGCCAAAGATGAGAACAGTATTTTATATGAGACCGAACCTGAGCCTCATAAAACAAATACGGTAAGCTGGTGTGAAATGCTGTCTCGATCTATAAAGCACACCAAATTTTTTCGAGGCCACTATCCTTACCCTCCAAATGGCCACGAAATGACTTTACTTAATATGTAATCTTCACTCGTATTTCAATATTGGCTGAGGCAGATTAAGGAGTTCTTTCAAAAAGAGGATAGGACATACGGCCAACTGGAGTTTTATACATAAAGGCTACTGAAATTTATAACTATTAACATATTTAATTACGATGTACTTATCCATTAGCTTGAACTTGAGTTTCATCGTTTAAACGTGTCGTATTCAATTAGCCTTGAGCTGTTGACCTTATGTCATTAATGTCATCGATAATTACGACAGATGGAAATTTGCTAATGGACCATTTATGTCTTTGGAGTCGAATATATAGGATATTCGTTCAATGAAATTACTAAGAGAAAGACATACTTGTGTGCATAAATATGGTAGACTGTTTTTTATATTTAGTTAAAACAATAAGCGAAAGTAGTTTTTAAGCTTGGGTCCCTTGACTTGGCTCTCTTATAAGGTGAATGCAAAATTTGTTGGGAATCAGTTGTAAAGTATGAAAATATAAAAAAAAAAACAAAATAACTCGTCTTAGCCATTATAATATTAACTAAAAGGAATACATTAGGCAACGAAGAGTTTACTCAAGCTAACATGAAAATCTCCGCAAACACTTTTAAAGACGATGGTGTAAGAACATTTGATCTTGTTCCTCATGGAGATAGTTATGCAATATTACTTGAAAAGTTAGTAAAATTCAGAAGTACATCGTTCAAAACATAACTATCGCAGACAAATTCAACTGTAATTGTGTAAAACTCATTACTCGTTGTCAAAAGGCTTGGTCCAAATTCTGATATTGGAAGACTAATTACAAACTACAGTTGTATACGAGCGTTATTGAGTTAATAGCATGTCTGATAGTAACTGCTAATCCAAACGGTTAGACGGATCGTTAGTAAGGCATTCAACGCACAGAGGTAAATGCACCTAACTGTACTCACAACTGCATTGCTCGGCACTACATGACCGTGAAAACGATACACTTATATTTGCACAGTAATATAACAATTACTAACTATAACGAAACTAAAAAAATGCGAGGTAAAATTAATAGCATATCCCCGCGGTGTTACCCGAGGTACAAAGATATTGTGTGAATTGTATCTTTATAAATTATAGCCTATGTGATATTTTGATGTATAAGCTATATTATTGTAAAGTTTCATTAAAATATATTCTGTAGTTTTTACGTGAATGAGTAACAAACATCAATTCATACTTACAAACTTCCGCGTTTACAATATTAGTAGGAACTTTTTCAAGTTTATTCTTTTCATTTTGGGAATATATGAATTAATTATTTGCTTTGACAAAGATCTCCAGCACCTATAGTACTTAATAAGAGGAATAGTATTGATACCTAGATGTGTATTAAATGTTATCAGCAGTAATTGTATCAATGGATTCTGACCCTTAAGAATTAGTTAAAAATGAGGAAGATTAAATGTTTTATGGAGTTCATAGATATAGATAAACTGAAAAGTTTAAAGTTATCGTAACCTTAGTCTTCCTTTTCTGTTCCCATGGCTTTGAAACTTTATAAGGAACAAGAGTATTTGTTGCTTCTTTTTTTAATGCAGTGCATTTTATATCTATATTTTTTAAATACCTCTGAAATTCCAATAGAAAAAATCCTAGATATTTTGCATTTTTAGCATTGATTATATTATATATGAGTGATGACATTTCTGTCAACGAAAAAATTAGGGTAATCGATCCTTACGTTTTGAATTTCTTTCTGTTAAGTATGCAATATGAAACATTTAAACATGTTTCGCCCTTCAGGGAATCAGAGGTAGAGGCGGCTGTTCTAGGGAACCGTTCAAAGAACACCGTCCCCGGGCCGGACGGAATACCTGCTCTAGTGCTAGCCCAAGCCCTCGACTACATGTCAGGGAGGCGTTCGGACGCTTATCTGAGTGCTGGAGGTGCGGGAATCTGGTTGTATTGAGGAAGCCGGTGGGGCCTACCGATTCGGTCGTGCCCTATAGCCCCATATTGCGCTGGGCTTTCGGGTGGCCCTGGGTAAGACGGAGGCCCTGTTATTCCCCGCCGCAAACCTCGGTGGAGTAACGACCCGTGGGGGTTACCACACGTAAAAAAAAGGTTTGCTGTGTTAAAATAATTTTTTAAATCGTTTATCGTTANCGACAATATTGCGTAACAACTTTTTTGTCAGCAATGTGTGAGCTAAGAACTTGTCAGCACCTAAAGTAAATATTTCTACAGGTTCTGTAAATGGGTTTCTGTCGAGAACGTGGCATTACGGCGACCACATAAATATGTATTAATACTGATGGTAGCTCAGAGGTCGAAGAAGACCGATGAATTAAAGTTTGACTGCACGGAAGGCTTAGTGCAGTAAGTGTTGTGGGTTTGATCCCAAATAGGACAATACTGTGTATGATCCCAAATTGTTGTTCGGAGTCTGGGTGAATATATTGAACATAAAACCAATTTCATATAACTTTGTGGCTCCACACCACTATATACTAGTAACCAGTGACGGAGTTGATACAAAGAATCGCGATGCGTTATCTTTAGAGATAAGAAAAGTGGCAGGTGCAAGCCAAATTACTCAGATTGTTATTCTATGGTTTGAGAAAATCACAGAAAACCTGAAATCGGCAAAAAGACAGGATAAAAAATAACCGTTCTAATACTCCACTAACCCCATTTCTGTTGTGTCAATTAGTCACTTGCGATGTAGCTATTTGTTAGAAATAAAATTTGTGTAATTAATACAATTAAGTAAACATTATTCATAACTTTATCTATGATATAACTCGGTTGCTGTAACTTAACAATGAAATAAATGCATTAAGTAATTTAAATGACTTAATGCTATGTTACCGTGGGAGAGCCACGCTTCGGCACGAATGGGCCGGCTCGACCGGAGTGATACCACAGCCTCGCAGAAAACCTGTGTGAAATAGCGCTTGCGCTGTGTTGCACCGAGTGAGTGGTGATACCGGAGGCCCATTTTTTTTTTACTGTTCGAATGCCTTTACGCACTTCGCTCCCCCCTGCGGGGACAGGGGGGGAGCGAAGCGTAAAGCTCGCTTTGTGTGGGACTCCTGACTGATTCCAGCCAGACTACCCACTAAACCACCACGGTGTGCCACTCTGCGCCTGAGACGGGAGAGATCCGGGAACCGCTTTCTTAAGCCATCCGGATCCGATAGCGGAGGCCCATACCCCAACCCCATTGTCAGCGATAATCGCTTACCGTTAGGCGATACGTCTGCTCGTTTGGCCTTTTTCCATTAAAAAGCCTTCCCCGTGCCTGTTTTTTGTTCTTTTAACCCACTGATATTGGGGATTATTTTGAGTATTTATATTTTATCTATTACTAGGAGACTTAAATATTGGTCAGAATATATTTCAGCTTTAGGAATATACATTCAGAAGAAGAAGAAAAAAAATATTTTACTTATTAGACAATTCTTACTCTAGGAAAATTCCTGTGACGAGAGGGACACAAACACCTTGACTCGGAACTATAATTCTTGGATCGTACAAAGTATTGTTCCATGTAGAGATTAAACCCAAAGCACTCAGCTAACTAAAAAGCGAAAAAGCAACCGCTTAAACCACTACGAAATTTGTATAGTCATTACCCACTGTTACTATTACGCCACACCTTTATTTACAGCCTTATACTGTGATTACAGTGAGTCTGTTGACACCCAAATATGGTTCTTATTACCGAAACTGTTTTACGGTGGAGAGTAAAATGAACTCGCTGTACCTACGTCACTAAATGTGATTTTTTCGACTTGTTGAAACTGTTGGGCATATATAGGTAAAGATTTAATTATTTAATGTATGTTGTATTGTCAAGATACAGTCTAATATTCTGTCTTAGCACACCTTTTCAATGCAATCATAGTTTACTTCAGTTATTACTCCACTTAATGCTAACCAACGACTCCTCATTCTGAGGGCTCTGGAGCCAAAACCCATAGTAAGCTCCGCCCCTAGGGTCATGAAGCAAGAATTATTTAAATAAAACATTAATATAACATATACTTTAGAAACAATAAGCTAACAAAAGTAGCTAACTAACCGAATGAGTCTGAATTTGAAGGATTGCTTGATAATCATCAAAGAGTTTCATTATTAATCTTTCCATCATCAGATCAAGTTGATGGTGCCCAGTTTTGGTATTATATACAATGTCAAAGTTTCTTAAGAGTACGAAAATTTTTTAAAGTCAAATCTTTTATTCACCATTTGTCGTAATATTTATATACCGAATAAAAGCCCGTAAAAAGTTTGACCCTCTGTGGCTACCCTGGTTAGAAGACGTTACGTTTCAATAGTAATATTAATAATTATTAATATACACACTTCCAGTTATTGCTTATTAATTATAATTACATCAAACTACTCATTGCCTTTATCATTTATACACAGAAAAAACTTTAAACAGTTTTTACTACTAATGAAGTTTAGACATCAAAAGACCGGTACCAAAATGAAATCATAGAACGTTACTTTGCGATTTCTTTGTAAATTAAACAAAGTGGCATCCGGGTACAAGCAATATGGAGTTATATAATTGATGTATTTATATAAATCACACTGTATAAAATCAAAACAACATAAACAAAATTTAACAAAAACCTTTACTATAGCATTAAAATCTCTGTATCGAGAATATTCGATTTGTTTAAAATCCGACGAGCGGCCTCCCAAGGAGCAGAGAATATTCTCTATCTTATTCGGCCACGTTCTTAAGACATACCTGCAACGTTAGACACTGCTAGAAGCTTAAGAGTGTGAAAAAGGACTTTAGCAATTCTATATTTGAAATTTGGTATTCTCGATATACACACGGGAAATAAATCGTCTTTAAGAAACATCAGCCGACTGGACTGCAGCTTAGTTTCATAATTTTCAATATATATTTTACTAACACAGATATAAGTTTATTACTTGAATAAATGAATTAAATTATTATTATAAATATGAACATCGCATTTTTTCTAAAACAATATCGAATATCAGTTTACAGGAATTTTTGAAAACTTTAAACAAATGATAAAATACGGAATACTTTTCTAAGGTCTTATGTAGACTTCCATTGGAACTACATAATATGTAAATTTAATGGAATTCAAGCCTCTTACGCGTACCGGCGTCAGGTAGTTACAACAAATTTATATTCTAGCGTACACGTTACTATATTTAAATAGTAGTACATAGGGTACTTTACAGACTAAAGTAGTTGCGTACGTATGTGCCTATCTATTTGTGAAAACTTCATTCAAATTTGTTTGGTAGTTTAAGATCTAAGCGAACAGATAGTGGAAGCGACTTAAGTTAATACTATGTAAGGATAAAAGTAATATTATTTTTAGATATTTTGGTTCATTTATAAGTAGAAAAATACAAAAGAAATGCCTTGAGCTCATGCAATTATAGAGAATCACAGCTAACAGAAGAATAAGAAATAAAAAAGCAAAATAATAAAAATTTAAAAACATATTTCTACGTTAGAACTACTAATACTACTTTTGTATGATGTCGTCCACTGCTGAACGGAGGCCTCCTCCAAAGAGCGCCAACCATCATGGTCTTAGGCAGTCCGCATCTATCCGCTGCCAGCTATTTTCCAGATATATATATGTCTCAGAGAAAAGGATATTTTTGGTATTTTTATCATTTGTCTTATCTATTTTTAGTTATCTGTTTATTCTTGATAATTCTAGCATATGTTTACGCACTGTTTTATAAATATTTACCTTATCACATCTCTACTAATTTTAGAAGGAGTTCAATTGAAATTATTGCTAATTTACATCAATATAATATTGAAAGTCACCAATAATAGTGCTAATATAAATAGTTGTCGAAATTGCAGACTTGTGTTTCTTTTATAAGTGTTCAATAGGAAAATTAACTGCACGTTGTTTGAAAATATAGGAGCGCCATCGCCGACGGGACCAGAGTGATAAAACGATCTCACAGAACCTCACATTTTGCAAAATGTAATGGTCTTTATTAAAATATAAATACATGATGCGAAAACTTTGCATAATTTTTAAGTAAATTATGCGAACGAGATGTAGGAGCAGTGTGGTAAAAAAATATAAAAAATGAACTATTTTCGAACTTCGACCGCTGTGCAGCCACTCTCCTATATCAATTTACGCATTACTGTATGCATTGACATATATATGTAAGTGGTATACATATATACTTTTTTGGTAGTTCTTGTCTTTATAGTAGTGTTGTTGATTACATTATCTTCGAAACTAACGGTAAATTAAAATTTATAATTATTTAAATTTTTAATTAAATATTCAGTTAAATTTCAATACATTTTTTTTTGTAATAATAATAAATTTGTTTTTAAATTTAAACTTATCTCTGTAAGAAGAACGAATGGTGCGAACTGTGAACTTCAACACGGTCAGCTATTAAAGTTGAATGTGGTGCAGGCGGTCATTAACAAAGTCAAAGTAGATATGCCTAAATAGATTTATATACATTGACTATTAAGTTGATTATTTATAATTCAAAACGGCAATTTGGTTTCAATTTACATTACTAGCTCTTACAATATACTTTTATTTAAAAAAAACAGATGTGGCACTCGGGGACTGCCGCGGTAAAGCTATTGCATAACGTTTTTTGATGATAGATATACTTTCTCACAAAAAGCTGCTTACGTATTCGTACGATTTCGGAGCAGCTGACGAGCTGCTCCGAAATCCGATCCGTGCGAGCTTCGTACAGTCTACACGCATACGTCTAGTCGCACGACCACAAACAAACTCCGTGCCGAAGTCTGCCAAACTGATACGACGTTAGACGATGCATGGCTTTCAACGCCGCACCGCTGTACCGGCCGGAATGGGAGATGTTAGGTTTATTTTCGNTTTGTTTGGAATGATTCTAATTTGAAAATTTGTAAATATTCATTACAAAATGATTCATTATATTCATTGATAGACGCACTTGTATACAATACTTCACAAAGACACAACCATAAACTACAAACTCATACGTCATACTAGAAGATATGTCATTACATAAACGATAGTTAATAACGATAGGCGATAGTTTTTTGTTTTTGCGAAAGACGGTCCCCAATTCATTTTTTTTACGACATAGGTGCCAAACGAGCAGACGCATCGCCTGGTGGTAAGCGATTACCGCCGCCTATGGACACCCGCCACACCAAAGGCGTCACAAGTACTTTGCCGCCCTTGACATGTCATCACATCACATTTTTTATATTTTTTATCATTAATTCCATCTCGACGAAGACTTGAAGACTCGAAGACTTGAAGACTTTAAATACTTGACATTGGCAGAAATAGCTGATCCGGCTGGTTGACATCTCATCAAAAGAAGAAGAAGAAGTTAACAGCTATAGGCGATCGAGGTGTCCAAGTAAGATTAAGTAAGTAAGGTAAAACTCAGTTAAACTTCGAATTTGTACGACTTGTCCGTGTTGTTATTAATTAGAACACTCGAGTATTAACATCTCTATTCATCCCTTAAATTTCATAAGAACCTTGTTAGCCAGCTGTTATGAAACAAAAGAAAGAAAGATAGGATAAGAAAAGGGAGGGCAGGGACCACGACCGCCAGGACAACAATGCAAAGAGTAAAAGAACTTTACGCAAATTCTATACGAACTAGTCTAGTCCACGTAGTTAGGTTAAGCGGTTCCCGGACCCCTCCCGTCTCAGGCGCAGTGGCACACCGTGTGGTTTAAGTCGGTTTGATTCGCACACCGCCCCTCAGCAAGCCCCGGTGGTCTGAAGGGCCCGAAGGGGTTTCCATGCGTAAAAAAATAATAATACTAAAATACGACCTCCTTTAGTAGAAAAGCATCAGGCGATACGTCTGCTGGTTTGCCCACTATTCCATAAAAAGGCCTATATCCAGCAATTAATGACTAAATGCTGTTGATAATTGTGTATGTGCTTTCCGTCC
Organism: Hyphantria cunea; assembly: GCA_003709505.1. Taxonomy (NCBI): domain Eukaryota; kingdom Metazoa; phylum Arthropoda; class Insecta; order Lepidoptera; family Erebidae; genus Hyphantria; species Hyphantria cunea. The sequence continues at coordinate 208,921 of PKRV01000558.1, read as the reverse complement.
TTAAGAAAAAAATGTTTCTATTGATTCCTATTATTCATAGGTATGTACACTAGTAATTTAAGATAAGCATTTATTATTTCGAGCACGTAACAGCAACGATGTTTTGTACTAGTCAATTGACAATGTTTACAGTTTCATTTTGGTTACCAAGCCATCTCTAAAATCACGTGCGATCAGTGGTCAAATCAAAAAGTATGCATTCAAATATATATTTTATGTATACTTATATCTATTATATATATATATAACCCTACGTCCCTTTTTGAGAAATCACAATTTACAGTAAATCGAGAAAAAAGGCTAGGAGAGGCGTCATAAGTGCGTTGCCGGGCTTTGAAGGAGGAGGGGGGGTTGGTAAAGGCCTCTGGTCACTCACTCGGTGAAACATAGCGCGAGCGCTGTTTCAGACCGGTTTTCTGTGAGGCCGTGGTATCACTCCAGTCGAGTCGGAAATCAAATCGGAGCTGTGGCGACTTCCACATACAGCGTCAACATAAATATATGACATTGCCATCCACCGAAGATACACTGAACTACGGAGTAACGTAGTGCACGAAGAAGCTACCAATCCTGCATCGCGCAATAGAAGTTCTCGCGCCGATTAACATATATACAACTTCCCAACATCAACCGTTGGGCAGTGGCCCGCCAGGCATGATCACCTCGCCTGGTCGGAGGATCCTCCCTTTGTGTTGGAGGGACATGA
>PKRV01000558.1:79516-207336 GCA_003709505.1 Hyphantria cunea | reverse complement strand
CCTTGAAATAATTTCTTGATTTAAGAGGCTTGATTTAATTTCTATTTCTGGAATAATTAATATTTCATGCAATCAAATATTTTTATAAATGCTAAAAAAATATATCGATATCTCTTAAGAAGCGGAAATGGCCGAGAGAGGTTTCGTTGTCTCCTCCCTCCTTAATCTTCAATATGTCAGAACTGTCAAACGCTAGTTTAAACAGAATCACTTGAGATTTAGCATTATTATTATTTTTTTATTTATTTATTTTTCTTTTTTTTTTTACTTTTTATTTTTTTATTTTTATTTTTTATTTATTTATTTATTTAGTGGAGATCGTTTTTTGTTTTTGCGAAAGACGGTCCCCATTTCATGTCATCCACATTTTTTATATTTTTTATCATTAATTCCATCTCGACGAAGACTTGAAGACTCGAAGACTTAGAATTGAAGACTTGAAATACTTGACATTGGCAGAAATAGCTGATCCGGCTGATTGCCATATCATCAAAAGAAGAAGAGATTTAGCATGATAATCTAGTAGGAGATAAGGTAAGTCAATCTGCACCGTTTAGTTTAATAAATTTATGGTTAGTGTTGATGCTGATTAACGTAAGAAGAACGTAGAAGCGGACTCGAAGTAATTTTGGGAATACTTTATATATAGAGGTTAGAAGAAAGAAGTCATGAGTTTAAGAAAATGTGCAAACAGAATATATTCGTTATCTGAGTTAAAAGTGCCATTGAGTTCCTTTATTATAGAAATATTCGGCATTTTATCACCTTTGCCTCATTGAATGTGTTTAGCCGTCGCCTGATAATCAATCAATAGCCCAGAACAGACATAGGCTATAAAAATACATAATTGCAATATTGGCACCGTTGATATGTATATCTGTAAGTCATATGGCCAAGTAACGTATGCTTGACAATAGAGGCAGAACAGAAATTTTTGTTTTTTAATTACAATAATTTCCCAACAGATATTTTATTTATTTATTTTATTTTTTTTAAAGGACAACTCCCGCATTAGTAATACAAATTCCTGTGCCGCGGGGATCTTTACAAACATACATGAAACAGACTCAAAGTACACCTACACAGTACAGATAGAACAAGTGAAACATATTCCTGGGAATATGTACTGAAAAAAAAAGGTTCTACGTGAAAAATGTCATACACTTGAGCATGGTGCATGTACTGGCGATAGACTCCGACAGTGTTGGTGTGACAGGCTCTGAAGTGTGAGGTGAAAGATGAACCAAAGGACGGTAAACGTAATTAATTTCCTTTATAATTTATACTTTTTTCACTATACAAACATAAGGTGGATCAGATGTGGCTCATATTGGCACGAATATTCACAATTTTGAATGTTCAAAGAAGTCGTCACGATTCAGATTTAGTCTGAGCTCTGAAATGATCTAATTGTCTAGAAGTGTGGTCACTTTTCTAGTCACCTTGGCGATCATGTCTGACGATTGTTTAGTATTTTTTAAACGTTGTTCAAAACTTTCTTTTTCATAAAAGTGTAGTCAGTTGTCAAATTACTAATTATTTCTAACTAGCTATTGCCCGCGGCTCTGCCCTCGTATATGCCGGTTATCGCGTCATATAGTAGCCTATTTGTTATTCGGATGTATAAGCTATATTATTGTAAAGTTTCATTAAAATCTATTCTGCAGACTTTAAACAAAAGAGTAACAAGTCCATACACATCAATACTTACAAACTTTCGTGTTTATGATATTATTATTTCATTTTATTTATTTATTACTTTATGCACAATTACATGCATCGGCAGACTTAATGCCTAAGGCATTCTCTGCCAGTCGACCAACTGAGCGATGCAGAGATAAAGTGAGGTAGGCGCACCTAAAAGAAATTATAGCTATAGTGGTAGATTTATATATATATATGGTTTTCATGAATACTATAATAAGTTTAAATTAGCATCAATACATACACGTGTAAGAGTATATATGTACACATACATATATACACTTACACATATTATACATATATATATAACATATATACAGTACAATATATACAGTAATACATACTTATACATACACATATATTTATTATTATAGGATACAAATTTAGTATCCGATGACTAACTATGACCTCGAGAGGAAGCGCATTCCACAAGAGAACAAAATGGACAAAGAACGAAGAGCCCATAAAAGAAGTAGTATGTGAAGGACAAAGTAGGAGGAGATTGTTAGCAGAGCGAAGGTTTCGGTTATGGTTATTGCATAAAAGTTGAAATTGTGTTGTTAAATAAGTCGGAGAGGATGAATTGAGGAAAGTATACAAGAAAGTGAGTGCGCGCATTTTTCAGCGCTGACGAATAGGTAACCAACCTAACTGGGAACGAAAACTGGAAATGTGGTTATACTTACGAAGATTAAAGATGAATCGAATGCAGTTATTAAGAAGACGATCTAATTTGTTGAGAAGATCTGCATTCAGGTCGTAATAGCACACGTCACCAACTATCGGCCAACTTGACAATCAGCACTCTAGAGAGGTGAAAGACATCATCGTGAACCCCCCAACAACTAATCGGTACGTGACATTAAAGTCAGAATTAATAAAGAGACTTAGCGCGTCTAACGAGAAGAAGATCAAGCAGCTGTTGATGTATGAAGAGCTTGGAGACCGGAAGCCTTCGCAATTTCTTCGCCATCTTCGTAGTCTCGCAGGAGCTAACGTCCCCGATGACTTCCTGAAAACGATTTGGCCTAGCCGTCTTCCACATGGCGTCCAGACCGTACTCGCCGGTCAACCTGCCACAGCTTCCCTCGAAAATCTAGCAGATTTGGCAGACAAAGTTAATGACCTCACCTCAACGACTCCGAGTGTCGCCGCAGTGAGCAATGCCATCCCTAGCTCTGTCATCAGCGACCTCACAAGAGAAGTGGCAGAATTAGGGAGACAGTTCCAAAAGCTTTCGTCAGAAAGGAACAGCAGATCCCGCTCGCGTTCTTCTCGAGGTCAACGTGATACATCGAGACAGCGGTCTCAATCCAACTAGCGCAAGTTTCCACTTTGTTGGTACCACAATAAGTTTGGAAGCAGAGCTAACAAATGCGTTCGTCCCTGTGACTACCAGTCGTCATCGGAAAACTTCAAGGGCGGTCGATAATGTCGGCTGACGACTGCCCTGTTCCTGGAATTGGCCGCTTATTCGTCACAGACCGATCCTCAAAGGCGCAGTTCTTGGTCGACACTGGGAGCGACCTCTGCGTCTATCCACGGTCTGCACTGCGTGATCGTCGTTCACGGACTGCATATACGTTGTGTGCAGCAAATGGTTCTAGCATATCTACATATGGTTATTTAAATTTAAGCTTAGATTTTGGCTTACGTAGGACTTTTGTATGGCGATTGGTTGTCGCCGATGTAACTAAGCCCATTATAGGTGTCGATTTTTTGAATTTTTATGGATATAGTAGTTGATTTTCGCAACAAGCGTTTAATTGATATTTTAACTTCCGTTACAGCTGTTGCCACCGTAACCAAATGCCAGAATGTGTCATCTGTCAAGGTAGTTACTGGTGAAACTCAGTTTCATAAGGTCCTTAGTGAGTTTCCGGAAATCACTAGACCAGCTGGTAGACACCACACCGTACCACACAACACGATTCATCACATACACACGACGCCAGGCCCTCCAGTTACATCTTCTCCTCGCCGTTTGGCTCCTGATAAGCTTAACATTGCGAAAAAAGAATTTCAGGCCATGCTATCCTGCGGTACTGCTAGACCTTCAAAGAGTCCGTGGTCTTCACCGCTCCACCTAGCACCGAAGAAGGACAACGGGTGGCGACCTTGCGGAGATTACCGCAAATTGAATGCCCGTACGGTGCCCGACAGGTATCCGATCAAACTTATTCATGATTTCACATATAATATTTCAGGATATAAGATTTTCAGTACCCTGGACCTTGAAAAAGCTTATAATCAGATACCTGTCCACGCCGAGGACATTCCCAAGACCGCCATCACGACACCATTCGGGTTATTTGAGTTTCCCTTCATGAAGTTTGGTTTGCGCAACGCAGGCCAAACTTTTCAACGTTTCGTAGATGAGGTCACTAGGGGGCTCGAGTATTACGTCTATTGCTACTTAGATGATTTTCTTGTCTATTCTCGCGACGAAGCTGAGCACGAGGAGAATTTACGCGAAGTCTTCAGAAGACTTAAGGAGTATGGTATGTTGGTAAACACCTCGAAATGCATTTTTGGCGTGAAGAAGTTAAAGTTCCTGGGTTATCTTATTTCAGAGAGCGGCTGTAGACCTCTTGACTCAAAGGTACAAGTCATAAAGGAATATCCCCCTCCATCCAACGTGCGTCAGTTGAGAGCATTCCTAGGTATGCTAAATTTTTACCGGAGATTTCTCCCGCGAGCAGCCCAGATACAAGCTCCACTGCATGCACTTTTAACAGGTTCAGTGAAAGGATCGCAGCCAATCGACCTCGCAGAGGACACCTTGGCAGCCTTCGAAGCCTGTAAAGAGAGTCTCTGTAATGCCACCTTATTGGCTCACCCAGATTGCACCGCAAAACTTGCTGTTGTTACAGACGCTTCCGACAAAGCCATCGGTGCCGCGCTGCAGCAGTTTAACGACGTGGCATGGCAACCTTTAGCCTTCTTCTCGAGGAAGTTAAGCCCCTCCCAAACCTAGTATTCACCCTACGATCGGGAACTATTGGCTATCTATGAAGCCATCAAATATTTCAGGCACATGCTCGAGGCTAGGCACTTTGTTGTGTATACTGACCACAAGCCGATCAGTTTTGCTTTTCACGAGCGGAAAAGTAACTGTTCGCCTAGGCAGTATAGACACTTGGACTTCATCTCCCAGTTCACGACTGACATCCGACACATTTAAGGTAATTCCGACATCCGGTAAGGATAATGTTGTTGCGGATGCCTTATCTCGCATTGAAGAACTGAGAGCGCCTGTAAGCCTTGAAGCTTTAGGCCAAGAACAAACTTCCGATTCAGAGCTTAAACAGCTTTTAAGTGGTAGCTCATCCCTAAGGTTAAGAAGCCTGACAGTCCCTGGAAGTTTGATCCCCCTGTACTGTGACGTCAGTACGACAATTTCCAGGCCATATGTACCAAAATCCTATCGAAAACAAGTTTTCGACAGTCTGCACTCACTTAGCCACCCAGGCTAAATTAGTAGCCGAACGATTCGTTTGGCCGGGTATAAGAAAAGACTATCGAAGCTGGGCACGCTCTTGTTTGCAGTGCCAAAGGGCGAAAGTTCATCGTCATGTGAACGCCCCCTTTGGCACCTTTAACTTACCCCGAGCCCGATTTAAACAGGTCCATATCGATCTCGTTGGACCTCCTCCCCTATCTCATGGCTACCGGTACTGCTTGACAGCGGTAGATCGATTTACTCGATGGCCAGAAGCAGTACCGATACAAGACATAACGGCAGAAACCGTGGCAAAAGCTTTGCTTTCGACCTGGATAGCTCGATTTGGCTGCCCCACAGACATAATAACAGACNGGAAGTTTAATCCCCCTGTACTGTGACGTCAGTACGACAATTTCTAGGTCATATGTACCAAAATCCTATCGAAAACAAGTTTTCGACAGTCTGCACTCACTTAGCCACCCAGGCGCTAACGCGTCGGCTAAACTAGTAGCCGAACGATTCGTTTGGCCGGGTATAAGAAAAGACTGTCGAAGCTGGGCACCCTCTCGTTTGCAGTGCCAAAGGACGAAAGTTCATCGTCATGTGAACGCCCCCCTTGGCACCTTTAATTTACCCCGAGCCCGATTTAAATAGGTCCACATCGATCTCGTCGGACCTCTTCCCCTATCTCATGGCTACCGGTACTGCTTGACAGCGGTAGATCGATTTACTCGATGGCCAGAAGCAGTACCGCTACAAGACATAACGGCAGAAACCGTGGCAAAAGCTTTGCTTTCGACCTGGATAGCTCGATTTGGCTGCCCCACAGACATAATAACAGACCGAGGTCGTCAATTTGAATCGGCTTTGTTCCAATGTCTGTCTAAGCTGGCAGGCTTCGAGCATAAAAGGACGACAGCATATCACCCGGCTTGTAATGGGCTAGTCGAGAGATTTCACCGTCAACTCAAGGCCGCGATAACGTGCCATGTGAATGACAGGTGGACAGAATCCTTACCATGGGTGTTACTGGGCATAAGAACGGCTTATAAAGAAGAATTACAAGCTTCTTCTGCGGAACTTGTTTATGGCGAGTCGCTAAGACTACCTGGCGAGTTCTTTGAACCTACTGTCAGTGGTAGTACGGATATATCCGAATTCTCTGCTAGACTCAAGAACTTCACTGAAAAGCTGCGACCCGTACCAGCTTCCCGCCATGTCCAGCCTAAGGTATTTATTTATAAGGAACTCGAAACTTGTGATCACGTTTTCCTCCGAGAAGACGCATCACGATGTTCGCTTCAACCTGCCTACTCCGGTCCCCATAAAGTTCTAACCAGGGGAGATAAAGTTTTTAAAATTTTAGTCAAAAATAAAGAAATTACTGTTTCAATAAATCGACTTAAACCAGTTTTTATACTTTCTGTTCAGGATAAGGACCCTTTACCAGAGAACCCTAAAGATTATGTAACCCGTTCTGGTCGCCGAGTTAGGTTTTCTGATTACTATCGCCCTTGACGGTCTCTGGGGGGGAGTGGTGTAGGCTACTTACCTACTACACATAAATACATTTACATATTTGATTATATTATAATCTTATAAGTATTTATATATTTACACATACATACATACATATCCAGACACACTATAAATTAACTATCTATATGTACATTTACTTACATAAAATATAAAATATATTTAATGGCCAATATCGATATCGATTATCGACACCTGGGGTGCACCATTCCGGAATTTATGCGACGCGCAACCACCACCAAGCGGCGTGCGCTTGCGCCAGTGAGAACTCGTTATCGATTGCGCGATGCAGGATTGGTAGCTTTTTCGTGCACTATGTTACTCCGTAGTTGAGTGTATATTCGGTGGATGGCGTTGTCATATATTTATGTTGACGCTGTATGTGGAAGTCGCCACATACATAACAATGTTTACGAAATATTAAACTACCTATTATGCTCGAGTTTTCTACTCTTAGATTAGTTATAAACACTTGTCGTAACACGTCGGTGTCGCGCTTCACTGATTTTTGAGAGATTTTATCATTCTCACCCTACTATTTTAAACACACAAATTTTAAACACAAACACACACAAAAGTTAATCACATTTATAGACACGAATAATTTTAAACTTGAAGATCTGCGCACAGCACTAAAACTTATTTCAAAGTACTGTTTTATAAGTACGATTGATTTAAAGGACGCTTATTTTTTAATTAGCGTTGGAGTCTAAAAAAATATTTCCCCTTTCGATTTGACAAAATATTTTTTTGAGTTCAATGTTTTACCATTCGGACTGAATACAGCATCCTCTGTATTCACAAAAATCGTGAAGGCAGTGTTTAGGTTGCTTAGATCTAGCGGAAACTTGTCAACAGTTTACCTTGATGATACCTTACTCAATTTCAAACTCGTTCGAATCATGTTTAGCAAACATATCTGATACCACTCGACTCTTACAGTCCTTAGGTTTTATTATTAATTCTGAAAAGAGCAATTTGGTGCCAAATACTAGTTGTAGATTTTTAGGGCTTATTATCAACTCTGAAAGCTTCCACGTTAGCTGTTCCATTTAGAAGTGGGATAAAATTAACGAAACAACACGAAAACTCTGAATTCAAAGATGAGGCATGACCTTGATAGTTAGCAATGGCATGGCATACTTGAATATTCGCTCGTCTGTGCGAGTGACATCGATGCTATCGAAGAAAACAACATATTCAGGGTGATCACAGTACGAGAAGAAAGACTTCTGCCGGGTTCCTCCATTATTCAAATACCAGTGGTGAGAAACTGGCTGTACAATGACGTGGTGACGTCTCTGCGACGCTATGACCTGCATGGCGTGACCTACTCTCTGTCTGCAACTCTGCTTCGCGGTGAAGCATGCTAAGTCGAGGTTGTCAACATGATTGCGAAAGCTATCGTGAGGCCACCAAGAGAAGTGCTGAGCAGGGCGAAAAACTGCAAAGAGCCCTATGTTAGTAGCCAGGTATGTTCGCGTTCTCATTGCCATGATTTTTTTATTTTTTTCAAAGGAAGACAACTACCGCATTAGGAATATACATTTCTGTGTCAAGGATTTTTACAAACATACATGAAACGGACACAAAGTACACCCAGACTTAAAACAACAATTTATGGATCACACAAAGTGTTGTCCCATATAGGATTTGAACCCACAACACTTGGCGCAGTAGGAAGCGGTGAGGCGACCACTGAAACCACTAGGCCAACCGTGTAGTCCGTCCATGATTCTAGTAGCCGTGTTTCAATTTGCCATATGTCTGATAGACATGTGTCTAAATCTTGCCATGCCAAAACCATTTCATGTAAAGGTGAAGTAGATATAAAGAATATTCAGATGGTGTTACTAAACGAAAAAGAGAATGCTAAATTAATCAAATTGTTATTTAAATATATGCACTGTTTTGCTTCTGGTACACATGAATTGGGTTGTATAAAATTTGCGAAAATTAAAATTAACCTAACTAGTGATAAGTCCGTACATTATCAACCCTACGGGGTTTTGCATTGTAAGCAAGCAATAGTTAAATCAAAGGTACATGAATTATTAGCAGCCGGTATTATTAAAGAATCTGAATCTAGTGAAGTAATCTACGCCTCTCCAGTAATCTTAGTCAAAGGGAAAAATGGTGATAGCAGGCTCCGTGTTGATAATCGCGCATTAAATGAAATCACTGTTAAAAATAGGTTTCCCTTACAAAACATAGATGATCAGATAACTAAGTTATCGGGCAAGAATTATTTTACCACTAATTCAATATCTCCGCTCCCATTGCGGGAGTAATTGTTTCATGATGGCCAAGTGTAACGGATGTGATGTAGGCCAACGCCAAGTTCATACTCCCCCGACTGGCAAGCCAACCGCCCGCCCGCCAGCCAGCCAGTAGCCAGCCAGTAGGATGTGTTTATATAAGATAAATGCCGAGCCAGTACCGTAATCTTTTTCGTGTGATTAAAAGACACTAGCGAAACTCTGCCCGACTTTTACATCGTCTGTTTCACTATGGTAATGTTTTTTAGACCAATAGCTTCAGCAAAAATGCTTTTCTTCCTTTTCAAGGTATGAAGGAACACGATGACGACAAAATAATGTTCTTCTTTCCCAAAATATCACGCATCACAATGGTTATTGCGTATTGACGCGTAGCAATCTTGACAAAGTTGAAAATCAAAGGTCAAATACTCGTATATTCTTTAAAATAATCTTGTTTTCCATTCAATATCACCGACACCAAGGCGACAATACGCAGGTACATAAAAAATATGCATTTCTTGCATAAATGCGTGCATTACAATAAATTACAAGCGTTGCTATCTCCTAGAACATCTCGAAACGTGTCACCAAAATCGAAATTTGTTGATAGCAACTGTTTCACAGCAACTTTAATAGCAATATGACTTCTTCATTAATTTTAAACGATATTAAGCTAGTTTTTAATGAAATCCGATGAGAAGAACCATGTCAATAACTATGATGGAAGTTCTTCTTCTTCCTCTGATGATATGACAATCAGCCGGATCAGCTATTTCTGCCAATGTCAAGTATTTCAAGTCTTTAATTCTAAGTCTTCGAGTCTTCAAGTCTTCGTCGTGATGGAATTAATGATAAAAAATATAAAAAATTTGGATGACATGAAATGGGGACCGTCTTTCGCAAAAACCATGATGGAAGTTTATAAACATAAAACCACTATATTGCGATTGTAGAAAAATATGGAGTAATATTTATTGAAAAAAAAAAATTGTAAAAGACAAAATGTCATTTATGCAGCGTTTCGTTAAACGCTTTCTTAACACCTATTCAACCAGAAGTGGGGAGTGACGTTCGCGCTGGGAGTGCTGACACCTGGTGAAACACTAAGCTTATGATGGATATATGTGGAAAGAAATTCTTACACACTTAACATTATTCTTATCTATTACAGTGTAAGATCTATAGACATCTGTTTGAGCTATTTTACCTTCCATTCACACATTTTTATCAACATTCTTTTTAAACCAAATATTTTATTGTATAAAATTTTTTTTTTACTCGAATAGTTTTGTTATAATTTCTTGTTTTATTTTCTGCATCTTTTAATTGAAATAACTTATAATTATTAATCAATTTCTTTATCAAATATTGACGATTGACAATTAACATTATTTTAAGGTTTTTACATATTAACTGAGAGATAAAATAATGTCTGACACGGGTGAAGCCTTATACTGACTTATCTTCATAATATTTTAACAGCATTTTCTCAGCAATCTGCACCCATCTCTAAGCCATTCCATTAGATAGAGGACACCTAGGACTGGTATAAGTAAATTTAAATCCCCATCCTTAAGCAAAGATTTTATTCTCTAGAATCAAAAAGTACATGGCCAGAAACAATCTCATCAGATATGCCAAATTACAAAATATGTATATTAAAGTGTTAATTATGGTTTTGGCACTTTTATCTCTTATTAATTTAATATCCAACCACTTAGAAAAATAATCATACGTTACCAAATACCTATTATTTTTAAAATCCATTTTGCCTATTCCCAATCTAAAAAATGATTAAGTATTTTTGGCATCTCATGTGATGATATTGATTCTTTAATATTATTATTATGAAATGTTTGACACGAAAAACATTTGGTAACAAATTATTCGATGTGATTATCAATTTGAGGCCATTAATACAATTTTCGTGCCTACTGTTTCATTTTAGACATTCCTATATGACCCTATTTAACCTTGATATAAAGTTTTTAGAAATGACAATCTTAAAGTTTTAGGAATGATTGTTCCTTCTGTAAAAAATTAATGTTCATCTTTAAAAAATTAAGTTATTATCAACAGATATGTTAGATCAAGTTTGTGATATCTATGCAATAATCTGGACTGTTTTCATTATAAGGTCAAGGATTTTTATTATATTAATTCAATCGTAACAACTCACTATCATTTTAATTTTCTGTATTAAAAGACATTTTTGTTCTTTTTGAATATGATTAGTTTTAAATATGTCGAACACAATCTTCCGGTTCACAGTTTAAGGTTTTCTCAGGTAGGCGGTCTAAACGATCAGAAAGACAATGCGATGAATCACTTCTTAAATATATGAATCAATATTCTATGTATATTAATTTTCCTTTTAAGTAATGACATTTAAAATTATATTTTATTAATTTTAGTTTTGATCTTTGTAATCTCTTCTAGTCGGAAATAGTTAAACTTCCAGATCCAAAACAAACTGGTATACCATTCTGCGTAAGGCATCCTTTGAAGCATCACATTGAACAACAATGGGTAAATTTGTATCTAAATTAATTTCTCTTCATTTTATTAAAAAAGAATTCATGCAAATCAGTCCACAACCATGTAACATCTTTTTTTAATAATAATTAAAGTGGTGATGCAATACCCCATGTTAATTACAAGTTTTCTTATATAATTTACCATCCCAAGGAATACTTGTAAGTTCTTTTTTAAACGACTTAAAAGAACGAGGTGGTTATATGTTTCATTGTATGTTTTTTTTCTTATGTATGTTCATCGATTACTCCGTCAATTGTAGACCGATTTTAAAAATTATTTTTGTATTGTAAAGGGTATGCTCCCGAGGTAGTCCATTTTTTTTTAGTTTATCAGGATCTGAGGATGGCATCCCAGGAAAACAAGTGAAACCCTCAATTTTTATAGGCATGTACTAAGTTTTTCGTATATTTCAGGAAGTTACTCGGTTATTCGCGTCTGGTAGTCATCATTTCATGATGATGCGCTGATGATATATAGGTATAACTCATTAAAGGTTGGAGATAAATCTACAAATGTCGTTTGTATGTATGATACCTTTAGTCGTATTCTTTCAAGTTATTTAGGTAAGCTGATGATGAAAGGTACAACTCATCAACGGTTAGGAGTTGGAGGATAATTCTTGAATTTCATGCGTATCTGTATATCTTTAGTTGTATACTTTCAAGTTATTCAAGTGAGCTGATGATAGAAGATAACACTCATTAACAGTTAGGGATTAGAGGATTATTTTAGTATCACACGTACGTATAGACCTTAATTTGTATTATTTCAGTTATTTCAGCTGATGATAGGAAGTAAAACGATTGGAAGTTAGAAGATGATTCTTTAAATACCATATATGCGAATAGGACCTTAGACATATTCTTTCAACAGCCTGTTTCGCCTACCCAGCAAGTTCGCTGAAACCAATACTTGTGGGACAAAAAATAGTCTTGATAACGCCCGATAACGCGCCAGCTACGATATTGCTAGAAGCTGACATATGACGCCTGCACAAAAATTCGAAGCGTCGGTCATCTAAGCTAAGAGGCTATTTACCAAAGGATGTGACAATGTAACCGCGTTTTGTAAGCTAAGTTTACACTGCTCAATGGCTTCATTCGACTCGTCATTCCTGTCGATTTTAGTCTTATCTCGTTTTTCACAATCGATGTAATTTACCTTTAGAAGGTAGATTCTGCGCGCTCTTTAATCTACCAACAAACCGAATCGCAGGTCGCAAAGAGCGATACTAAAATACTCGGTGCCCGTGTTGTGGACTACCGAAGAGTTGCCTTCTACACCGCGCCAATATCCGCTTAGTACGCTTGCGCTTAATAACACTGTAAAACGTTCACGTCGCCGACCGCATGTCGAAGGTCGCCAATTATCACAATGAATGCGTGGGAGTTGTTCACGCACTTTCAAGATTTACTAACTTTAAGTTTTAACGTGTATCGTAGGTGTTTTTTTCATTTCTGTTCAAGTCGATTAACGATGATTCATCAGTGTGAATATGAAATCTTTAGATGAAAGATTCGCTTTCGACTTTTATTGTTTTGTTTTACCCTCTATAACTAATAAGGTGCCCAGTCGTGAGATTGACATTACTAATCTTAAAATACCCTCAGATATTTGTTTAGCAGATCCTACTTTTTATAAGCCTGCTGCTGTTGATATTTTGCTAGGCGCTGATCTCTTCTGGAATTTGTTAGGGTCGCATAAAATTGATTTAGGTAAGAAAAAGCCTATGCTCTGGGAAACAAAATTAGGGTGGATTATATCAGGCCCGATGTCTAGTAATCAGATACGTACACGTGATATACGGTGTCATTTAGTTAATTTGTCAGACGAATATCGTTCTGAAACCGACAGTGAAACGGATTCAACTCGTTTTTGGCAATTAGAGGAAATACAATCTTTACCGCTATCTCCTTACTCAATCGAAGAAAAACAATGCATTTTCTTAAAAATATGACTCGTCTCGAGGACGGTCGTTTCTGTGTACAAGTTCCAATAAAACAGAATCCTGACCTTTTAGGTGACTCATTTAAAACAGCTAGTCAGTGCTTGCTCTCATTAGAGCGTAGATTAAAAACTAAACCAGACCTATGTAAAATGTATCGTGAAGTTATATCAGAGTATGAGTCTTTGGGCCACATATCGGAATGTCATGAAACCGACCCAGGCTGCCTCCGACGTCGTCCGTCCATCGTCATCGACACCAATGGAGGAGGCTGTAGAGACGATCCAGTAATGAACCACGTCTCCAGCCTCCTTGTCCAAACGAACCTCAACCATTGCGCCGCGGCGCAGGATCTCTTCCTGCAAACTATGGCGCAGTGGTCGATCGGTGTTGCCGTAGTCGCGGAGCCCTACTACGTCCCTCTCCATCCAAACTGGATGGGTGACTGGGACGGCTCCGTGGCAATCATCGGCTCCGCGGCGACTCGTTCCACGCCCTTGTCGCTAAAAGATAAGAGCAATGGATATGTTGCCGCCGAGTGGGGGGATCACCGTTTACGGTGCGTATTTCTCCCCCAACCGGAGTTTGAGCGACTTCGAGGTCTTCCTCAACAACCTTGAAACCTCGATGCGGCGATTAGCGTCTAGGCACGTCCTCGTGCTGGGAACTTCAACGCAAAATCCATTGCGTGGGCTTCCTCGGCGACGGACGCCAGGGGCGAGGCCGTAGAGGAGTGGGCGGCCTCGGTGGGCCTCTGTCTCCTAAACAGAGGCTCCACCAACACGTGTGTGCGACAGCAGGGGGGGTCGATAGTGAACCTTTCGTTCGCTTCCTCTGCTGTCGCCGCAAAGTCTGGAACCAAACTGGAATTATCAATCATATAACTAACCTAATAAATACAACAAAAATCCCAACCAAGAGAAATGGTATCGCCCTGTTTGTGTACGGCATCGGTTCCATACAATTTCCATACCTCTTCTAATCCATTATACGGTAAGTACGTAAAAATCAAGAGATAAGGAAAAAAAATCAAGAGTTCCTACCCTTGCCTTCACCTGTACTCAGATTGATAGCTTACAAGTGACTGCATAGTGCTGAATGTTACGGTTTTATGCCCCTGTATCTTTCTAAAAAGGTCTCCTGGTGTTTTAATATTACCACTGATTTTCGGCACGTAGTCTATCAATCAGTATCGACTAATCAGGAGTTAATATTTGTTTTATTTTGATAGTTTTGTGTTTTGTGAGTTAATGATGAGTTATAAGTGCATAAATATGTGAATATGTGATAGTTTATGAGTGATAATGTAGGTGTAGAAGTTTTATATTTTATAATATACATAGAAATATTGATATCATGTGTGAAAAAATCATAACTTAGAAATATATCACATGATTTCTCCAAAATGCAAGTATTTTTTGATAAATTACGTAGTTTACCCTATGGTAAATCTCATACCGATGACAATGGTGCGCCATATTATGTGTTATAATTACATTATAAAACGAAAAAACTTCTTATGCGGTGATTACTACCGAAATGTTCTGCGAATAGTCTGAAGGTCGACTTAGCAAAAATGTGAAGAACCTACAATCAGTCATCGATTCGATACCGAGTATAATCAGTTAACATTGATGAGATCACTGTTGTTATTAGTAAGTAAAAACATGCATTTTATAGAAATATTGACTGTATACATCAGACGTAATCGTGTAATGTGTACACTCAATATAACTATCTATCTATTTATCTATTACTTATAAAATAACTAGCTATTACCCGCAGCTTTGCTCGCTGGAAATTGATTATATGTATTTAATTAAAAACTATTTAAGTATATGTGTATAATATTTTCATGTTTTTAACGTATTTATTCTTAATAAATAGCCCATTAATAAGACTTTCATTCAAACTTTCGACCCTTTTCTTTAAAGTGTGGAAACCTCACCGGTCCTCACCGGTGAGGTTTCACTCTGCGCCTAAGACGGGAGGAATCTGGAAACTGCTGTTATTAACACATCCGGACCTCAACGCAAAACCTCGCCTCTTCGCGGGTGACCACTAAAGCGGATGAAGGGGAAAACCCGTCCCATTTATCTGCGGCCACACTCAACCACCTCCTTTTGCTAGATTACATCTACACAGAAGTTTGTGACCGCGGTAAAACTGCTGTCACTATCGTCCATGGAGCGTATGACGGCTGGCAGCTAGAGATCTCCTCCTATGACTGCAGTGAGGGCCCGCCGCTGCGTCTGCCAGGCAGGGCATACTGCCCACGTGTGCTACGCCGAGTTCTCACTGCAGTCGCAGTGTTGGCAGTTGGGACTCAGTTCCCTCCTAGCAACCGAGTGCGGGTACTTCCTGAAGCAACCGGAAAGGACCTGGGTCAGTCGGAAGGACTTCTACCTCCAAAACGAACGGAGGTTGAGTTGACCACTATGGAGGCGCCGGGGAGCGATCCACGACGGGGGGTGATCAGGCGCACCGCCTCCTGCAAATTCGCCCCCCGGGCTGTGACCAAGGTGTCATCGGCGTAACAAATTACGCCCAGCCCCCGGAGACGACCGCGAAGGATCCAGTCGTACTCCACGTTCCACAGGAGTGGTTCTAGGACTGACCCCTGCAGAACGCCGCACGACATGGGTCGCTGTCCCAAGGCGCCCTCTCGATCCTCGTACACGACGATAGGCTCCTACGGATAAGTGACCTCCGGGCCTCCGGTATCCTCACTCACTCGGTGAAACACAG
Source organism: Hyphantria cunea (assembly GCA_003709505.1). Classification (NCBI taxonomy): domain Eukaryota; kingdom Metazoa; phylum Arthropoda; class Insecta; order Lepidoptera; family Erebidae; genus Hyphantria; species Hyphantria cunea. The sequence goes on along the minus strand of PKRV01000558.1, from coordinate 191,159 downwards.
CACAAGCGTTGTTTCACACTGGTTTCCTGTGAGGCCGTAGTATCAGTCCGTTCGAGCCGGCCCATTCATCTCATTCATTCGTCTCCCACAGCTTTCCATGAATGAAGGTTTAACTTAACCTGTTCTTTTCTTAAGTGACATTATTTTGAGGTCTGTAGCATCGATGTTTGTACATTTGTCTACAATAAATGAATACTGCAACTAGAAAGATTCATCTTTTGCATGAATACTACAATATTGTTTGCTATTAATGTCGTAAGCATAACAGCAGCACAAAAAGAAAGAAAATATAAGAAGAGAGGATTATGTCGCACCAGTTAGCTACCTGGAGGTTTATGATACTCATAAGAGTACAACATAAGTTTAGCTAAAGCTGTGTATTATAATGCACGTATTTATTTATTTACAACTTTATGCACAAGAAGTACAAAGGCGGGCTTAATACCATTGGCATTCTCTAACAGTCTACCTTCAGGTGGCGCGGAAACGAATGTAAGGGTGCAAAGTATACTTGGAGGTGCTCCTCCCACACTTCGTGCTCGATCGAAGGAGGTTATTTGAGAAGCGGAGGGTTCGGTCAGGATTGGAACCCAAGAACTGGAAGGAGGAAGTCAGGTAGGTAGGAGAGTTAGGAGAGTTGAGGATAGAGTAGAGAGAATAAATGAGCCCTGGAACTAAAATATGATTTTATTTCCCTTATATCAAATAATAAAATTACGTAAATTTGAATATAATATACTTCATTCATGTAATACGTTACCATTTTTTATATACTTTATGCACTAAACCAGCGACAAAGGTGGACTTAAGAATCTGGCGTTAGACGCTTGCAATTGCAAGTTCAAATTTGTTTGGAATATTGCTTTCTCCGCGTGTGTGTGTGTGTGTGTGCGCGTGTGTGTATGTGTGAGACAGAGAGAGTGAGAGAGAGAGAGAGAGAATTGTCATTCATTATTGACGTTTTGATTGACGACACGAGTCGCAGACATTTGTTTGTTTCAGTGTGTACAGTGGTAGTGTATGCGACTGCTGTGCTTGAGGTCTCAGGTTCGATTTTCAGCTCGGCCCAAATGTTCGTATGATCTACAAATATTTGTTGCGGAGTTTGGATGTTTTCTTGTATTTATAATATGTATGTATTTACAAAAAGTACATATGTATTTCTATGAGTTGTTTAATACCCATTATAGAAGCTTTGCTTAGTTTGGGACTTAATGACTTTAATAATAATAATATTTCGAATATCTGGCTCTTATGAGTCAGATGTACGAAGTATAATTAATAATACTATGATGGGACAAAGAAAATTTGACTAAAAATACAACAACCGCGGGTTACAACGATGAGCTCAGCCAAGCTCGTAACTGAGCCTGGCTGAGCTCATCCTTGTTACCCGCGGTTGTGTTTTGTGTTTGTTGTTGTGTGTTCATTCTTTGCTTTATTACACGACTGCGAAAAAAGGAGGGTTATGTTTTTCGACTGTATGTATGTGTACTTAATTATATTTGGGACAGATCATATCACCAAGCGACCAAATGTCCAAAGAAATTGATAAAAGAATCGCTACTGGGTGGAAAAAATTTTGGGCCATGAAAGAAATAATGAAAAGCAAGGAGCTCAGCATCAAGATCAAGAAAAAAACGTTTGATACATGCATTCTTCCCTGCATCACATATGGCTGTGAAACCTGGGCTTTGACAAAAATTCTAAGGGAAAAACTTGCAAAGTGTCAACGAGCCATGGAAAGCAACATACTAGGGCTAAAGTTAAAAGATAAAGTAAGGAATATAGATATCAGACGCAAAAACTAAGCTAACAGACATCCTAACACATATTGACCAACTAAAATGGGATATGAAGATGATCTAAAACTAACTCTAGGTCCCCTTTGGCTAAGAATTGCAACTGATATGAAGCAGTAAAAGACGTTAAACAGTAAAGACGACGGAGGAATCCTATGGCGTAAGGCACACCGAACTTAGGGATTTAGTATGATTAGAATAAAAGATATTAATTAAAAGAAAGAAAATTTATAAAATTTCGGAATAAAAGACTTATTATTATTATTAAAGTTCAGGTTCGTAAAATGCAACTTTGCTAGAAACGAAGACGAAACAGCTCACTTGTAAATAATATGTGACGATTAGTATGAATCAACAGTAAGCTCCTAACCTAAACCAAGAATTTTTCAAATAAAAACATAAGACAAATAAAAAACAAACGGTATTTTATTCATAACTTTATAAAGATTTTATAAGAAGAAGACATTATATTTTATCTTACTTATATATTATATATATAGATGTTCATCCCATTTGTGATCACAGAAATAACTAGCTTAATGGAAAATGTGGGAAATGAAATTAGAACACCCGCAATTATATTAGGCTTGTTGTAGACCTAAAACTAAATAACTTAGCTTTGTTCTTATAACAGTAACATTATCGTCAAAGCTAACTTGTTACTAAATTATTTAGTCGATTTAATTTTATATCGATTATTTGGCTCAAAACACTTGGATTCGAACTAGTAAAATATTGTGACGTTACCCCTCCCTAAGCGACTGCCTTTATAACGAACTGCGCTGTTGAGACGTCACGCATGTCGAACGATTGCGTCCTGGTGCGGTCCGTGCACCAGGACGCAATCTCTGTCTCTCTACAGTCAGTACTGCACGATTATTGGATGTGGAACGTTATCTCTGATAATTAGTACTATCTTTATTGCGGTGGGTACGTGGACCACTGTTCCTGACAGTCAGTACTGACCTGTGTGACCGCCTTCATTGTCATCGTAAGATATTTAACTAATTCTACACCTTTGTTAATTTCCTAGGTTTAGGATATTCTGATTTATTTAAGTTATTTATATAAATTCTGTGTATTGCCATATCTAACTTTTACTTCTAATGTCTGGGCCTAGCCCGACATATACTTCTTTGGCACGCCCAAGAGCTTGTCGTATTTTTATGTGAGTGGTATCAATACATTTGTCTTAGTGGTGAGAGTGACACTGGGTGCATGAAAATTTAGATTTTTTGACGCTAAAATGTAATACCAAAAAAATTGGTTTTGAAAATATATCGAGTGTAGTATCAAAATAAAGAATTTATAATGGTGATTATGCATATATATAACTTATTTGTTTTATATATAATATTTTTATGTCTAATAATCTATGCCACACAGTCAATTCAATTAAAGAACATATTGGCTCCGTATATGATGACCAAAGGCAAAAAACAAATCGTAAGAACTCTGGTTTAGTTTTGATTCTTGCGGGTTGGTCATTTCGTGGAGTGACCGAGGCACTGTACCGAGACACGTGTAGTTGACGCCTTAGTCAAATCAGTTACTTTTTATCAACTGTCAAAACGATCACTTTGTGTGAATGTACTAAGAACTGACTTGTGACGTCACTTTTTTAGACTCCTCAATTGAGCAATATATTTCAAAGTTTATTTGATTAAAATTTGTGATAGAATTGGAAAGCTCTAGTAATTATATTTTCCGAGTTGTTTGGTAATATTCATTTTAATGAAGGAGACATCGGTATTTATTTACAACACATGTCATCTCTTCTTTTGATGATGATATGGCAATCAGCCGGATCAGCTATATCTGCCAATGTCAAGTATTTCAAGTCTTCAATTCTAAGTCTTCGAGGCTTCAAGTCTTCGTCGTGATGGAATTAATGATAAAAAATATAAAAAATGTGGATGACATGAAATGGGGACCGTCTTTCGCAAAAACAAAAAACGATTTCCTGTCATCTACACTATTACATACGTTGCAGAGATGTCAAAAGATCTTGACAGGATGTATTGTCCGTGTCAGAGGTTTTATATCCGAATTCTACTGATTTCAAACAACCATCCATTCCGTTTTAAACGTCTACCGTTGCCGGTTAGTTTGTGGCACGCAATAACGATAAACAAAACTCATGGGCAGACGCTACATGTTGCAGGCGTCGACCTCAGCGTCAGCTGTTACTCGCACGGCCAGCTTTATGTTACTTTCTCCCGTGTAAGTCAGCTAACCAATCTATTTGTCCATGTTCCGAATCAGCTTACGTCGCCTAAAGAAGCTTTCGAAGGTATTGCGAACTACAAGATTTTTATTGAGAAAATAATAAATGACAGACGAAAAAAGTCGCGGCCATCAGAAAAAAAAATATAAATATATGTTATCATTCGTAATGCACTATACACAAATGCTAAATCACAATAACCACATACAACGTGTGTTCAAAAAGTATCGCGAATGTTGAATTTTCGCGGGTTACATATATTCGAGTTTCGATTTTTTTGTGGCATTATGCTAGTACATATGTCTCTCACTTATGCTGACAAGTTCGGCCATTTTGAATGTTCAGTTAATTGTTGACATCTGCTTTGCTTGCGCGTTTTGGTTCGTCTTCGATTTTTACCTATGCAAAAAAATGGAACAAAGAATTTGTATCAAATTTTGTGTGAAAAACGAAATTAAGTGCGCGGATGCATTCCGAATGTTGACTGTGGCATACGGAGAAGCTACTTTGGACAAAAGCAACGTTTTTCGGTGGTACAAAATGCTTTCAGAAGGCCGAGAAGATGTGAACGACGAAGAGCGTGCCGGACGCCCGAGCACTTCAACAACAGACGAAAAAATTGATGAAGTGAAGAAAATGGCATTGGCCAATCGTCGAATCACCGTTAGAGAAATTGCTGAGGACCTAGGCATATCGATTGGCTCGTGTCATTCGATTTTAATCGATAATTTGGGCATGAGACGGGTCGCTGCAAAATTCGTACCAAAATTGCTCAATTTCGATCAAAAACAGCATCGCATGAACGGTGCTGTTGGAATCTGTCCTTGACTTTTTCTTGTTCCTGTGACTTTTTCTTGTTCCCGAAACTGAAGAGGCTCACGAAAGGATGACGCTACGCCACGATTGACAAGATAAAGACGGCATCGAAGGAGGAGCTGAACAAGATACAAAAAAATGAATTTTTGAAGTGCTTCGAAGATTGGAAAAAACGTTGACACAAGTGTATAATATCCCATTACTTTGAAGGGGACCAAATAGATATTCACGAATAAATAAATAATTTTTGAAAATACACAAAATTCGTGATACTTTTTGAACACACTGCGTAGAGGGTATATTAACATTTTGTCTTTTCCATAACAAAACAAAATTTTAAAAATCTAAATAATTTGTGAGAATGTATTACGTAAATCAGCTAGGAATTAATTGTTTACAAAGAGTACTTATTGAAGAGGAAAATGATATAAAATAACCAATTATAAAAGATAAAACTATGAAGTCATTCGAATATTTATCGTCATAGTCGTGATGTCAGGGATTTCAAGAAAATCACAGTTTGGGAAAAAACCCGTGAATAAAAAGGACGTTGCGACCGATCATTTGGTCGATGACGCAACATCCGTTTTGGTATTTTCTGTATTCACGACCTTTAGAAACCAACTTTAAAGACGGAACGATAACGTACATAATTTTGCCAAGAATTCCAGCGTGGCAAAAAACCAGCAAGCCACACAGCCCAAACGCCGACTATTGAAGTAACACTTTCTTGTTTATTTATTGAAGTAAATTTTATGCGAAAATCTAGATCCTGGCAACTTCGAAATATATTTATTTAGTTCATAACGTTAGATTATATCTGTTGTGTATATAGCCACATTTATGTGTAGGTGGCTGTGTGCGTTATGTTAATTGATATTAAACCAGTGGGCAAAAAATTATTTGAGGAAATATTTATTTAACTTATACATTTTTTAAATAGAAACCTGTGTGGGATGGCGATAGAACTTGTAAAGTTCAAATCAACAACTAATTGTTAGGTTTTTAGTTTAAACTTTAATGTGTGCATACCTCAATTGTAAATTTAAAAAACTATATTTGCTTATTAGTTAACGGTTATATGTATTTCGGAAAGGCTCCAATGTTTGAGTTTTTTACTTTTTTAATTGTTTCATACTTAATAACGTAGGGCTGCAGTTGAGGATGCAAAGGAAAATCCAAACGAATTAACTTATACGTTTATTTGATTAATTAGGTTAATTTAATTAATTATTCCTAAGGCGTGACAGTCTGTTCGATGTCAGAACAAATAGTGAATCTTTATAGTCTAAATTATAATTGAATGAAATCGAATGATATAGCCCAATCGGTGAATCATAAGTTTGTATGATAATTCTCAGTAGCGCTCGATGTTCGGGAGGTCTTGCGAAACAAAGCAGCGACCGTGGTGCAGGTGGAAGCTTCGAGGAACGCCGTGAGTCATATATGGTGTGATTATTTCTAAACAACTTGTGAGAAATAAATAAACAAAAATACTTTTGGGAAATTCGTAGTGCTTAAGGGGGTATTCTAGTGTAGAGGCATGAATTTGAGGTGTTTTTTCAGGTGCTATAAATAAAAATCAAAAAATATTTTTACCATCCATTTTTTACCAGGCGTTTATTATTATGTGAAGATTACAAAAAAAATAGTCAAAAAATACTAAATTGAAAGTGATATGAGTTGTTGAAGTGGGAGTTATAAAAAAAATGGCGCGCCAATCTTGTCATGATTGCAAGCTTTTTCAAAATCTGAAAAAAGAGATTATTAGTTTAGATAAATGCAGCTATCGTACAAAGAAAAAGTGTAAAAAAAAAAGTTTTACTAAATTATGGCTGTCCGAAAAAATGATACATTTTTTTCCATTTCGTTGGACTTTTCTGATTTTTTTAAAAATAGAAAAAATATTATTTTGTTATAATAATAGTTAGGACGATAGAGACATGTATTGAGAATTTCACACCAAATTTGAAGTCAATTGGTTCAATAGAACTTGAGAAATCTAGTCAAACGTTTTGAAAAATGTAGTTTCGAGAAAAACGCGTTTAAACGCGAGGGGCGCCGGCTACCGGTTTCGATGACGTCGACCATTGAGGTGTATCGATGCCGCGCGCTGATTCACCTCACTGGTCGACATCATCACGCGTCGGACGTCGTCGCGCGTCTGATTCATTCATTCATTCATGCATCCGCATAGAAGCTGCCAAAATACTCACATTTGGTGAGTAAACCGTAGTTTTTGTTTTTATTAAATGCAGCTATGTAAGCATCACCCGAGAGTGCCGTGACGAGCTCGATGTGACAGGCTTTAGTAGGACTACATGCGAAGATTGCCAAAAATGATTTGATAAAACGACAACCGCGGCCTTTCAGGTCGGCTATCAACACTGGGCCTGCGTAATCAACAGAAGTATGTAAAAAAGAAACTCTAATGTTGTACGAGAAGACGACAACTGTCCCATTATACGTTGAACAGTGTCCTCCTTGAACCTGCAACATCGAGCACATTTATGAACGATAAGTCTAGATAACTTCTTACCATCTAAAGGTAATACGTTTGCCTAACGTTGGTTAAAAGAAGCTGTGGCCCAGCATGTATATATTTTAAGTTAAAATGTGTAAAAAGTATCTTTGTGAAATGTCGTTTTCCACATAATAAAATTGGATGCTTCGTATTGCAACTATAGTGAGAGTTACTAATTCTGCCACCAACACGAATAATATTATTTGCATCTATAAAAGGAGACAAAGAAATAAGACGGTTTTTTTTTGGGAGAATCTTCCCTTTTTTGAGAAGAGAGTATTCTCCTGGAAACATTTCAGGTTGTACTTTACAAATTATTAAAAGTAATGAACTTTGAAGCTCATCGACTGTTAGAAGCATTTAATTTCTTAGTCTTATTACGGCAGTTATATATGAATCTTTGTAAATATGCTATTGATCGTTGTAAATAAATAAAATTAGATTTATTTTTAACTAGATTAAGAATTGGGTCTACATCCATACTCTTCTGTAAAATAGTAGGACAAGATATCAAATCTGTGAAGTCACATTTCTTATTAAGGATTTTGGGCCAATATTGTTCCCCTTTCAATAAGAAAGTGGGGCCTGACCACCACAAGGAAGAAGAGCTGATAGAATCAGCCTTCAGGCCTCGCGAAAGCAAATCGACAGGATTAGACCTTGACTAAACATAGCTAAACATATGACTGCTCCTGCAGGTATCATGCGTAGCTGAAGTCCACGATTGAAGAACGCCGATACGTTGAACACGAAGCAGTTTTCTTTCCTCTTGATAATATGACGGCGATTATCCTGAAGGACCAATGTTAAGGTCCCGGGAATGTTAAATGAAAGCGGACTGTAACTATGCTGGTTTATTTTACGCCTTCATATCACAATCAGAATACCGGGAAACACGTTATAATATATTGGAGGATCGTCCGTCGCCGATGACGTTCACGAGCGCAGTCGTTGTAGTTGTTGCAAATAAGGGAATATGAATGTTTTTTTTTATTTCTTAATCTGATCATTGACACATCTATATCAAAGAAAAAAAATATAAGTAGGATTTAATTGAAATTAGTCAAACTAATTTTCAAGTATAATTTAAAACACTGACTAAATTTGAGCTATTCAAACGCCGCCATTTTGCGCGCGCTTTTGACATAGCCAAAGACGTGATTGTCATTTTGTGTTTGTTTACTATACAGTGTTTCTGTTACTTAATATTTATTAGCAATTTTAATTGCTATAAAAATCATAGAAGAAGGTAAATTTTCTGACAAACACTACTAACATAGTTTGAATATCGATTCCGATAATTTCGGTGACGTGACCATTGACGTCACATTTCGCTTCGACCAATAGTAAGCGTTTTGTAAGTTTGAACCTCTCTTATTTTCACTTTTTATCTCAAGCGCGTTCACATGCCTAAAATACTAATGCAAAACATCAAAAATCGCAAAATAGAATATCTCGGCCATGTGCTTAGGCACGAAAGATATATGCTGCTTCCACTGATAATTATGGGCAAGGTAGAAGGGAAGAGACGCGCTGGACGAAGGAAAAAATCGTAGCTACGTAATTTCCGGGAGTGGACCGGTAGCACCTCCGTTGAGAAACTGTTCCGCCTGGCCAATGACAAGGAGGAGTACAGGAAGCTGATGGCCAACATTCAGGATTGAAGAGGCACCCGGAGAAGAAGAGAGAAACAGCTATTAAGTAAATTATTTATAACAAATATTATAAAGGGTACAAACGTACGAACAGATTTTGTTTGTAGGCATTGTTTACTTGTTGTCAGCCGACCAGCGCGCGCCCCGTCGTAGCTAAGAGTAGCCCTGCGAGTGTGGGCGAAACGGCACGATCTTAGTGTTGCGCTCGCGCATACACACCGCTCAACGAACCGTCCGTATGAGGACGGGCAGTATCGTCCCGGTCCTAACACGCACATAATATATGTCTCGACGCGCTTATATAGCCTTACATTTATATATGTCTGTCAGTATCATAATACCATCACTCCTTCTTTATCCTAGTGTTATATTTGTGTATGTGTAAGTTCTTCAATGAACTTTCGTTCCTTCTCTTCTGTACTGTGGACTATTTATTTCTATACACCTACATATTATAATACTACAAGTGCATGAATCAGTCACTAGTGATGTGACTAGATTGGCGTATACACTTGAGCTAGTTTTTAGCATTTACACTCAAGGAACATGTGTGCGTTCATGATAACATGTCAAATGATGTCACGTGATTTCATGTGAAATGTAATAAAAATGTATTTCTTCAAATCTTTCCTTTTATTCAATCTTGAGTACCAAATTGTTGCAACTGGAACCATTAATACTGGATGGACTAACTATACCTAGGTAACTATAACTGGTGGGAACTGGTCAAACTTAACATATCATGGGTGAGGATCCTGTTTTTTATGCATAGGCTTGCCAAAGTGACTCTACCTGATGGAAAACATGTACAGAATCAATATAAGGGAATGTAAACAATGCAACAATGCAGCATGGTCCACTCTAAGGCGGCCCGTTAAGTTGCTTCTGCAACATTGGGACCCCGGCCGCGCACTCACTTACTATACAAAACACAACAGCACGAACGCTGTCACTTTAGGTTGGTCTTATGTGAGAGGGTAGTTACGACCCGGTCGAGCCGGCTCGTTCCTGCTGATATCACCGTGGCTCTAATACCCTTGCTTATGGCAAAATTGAAAACGGTCTAAATATAGGAAAAAGAGCATAGATTTTTTTACAACAAAGACTCCTAGAATGTAAAGATCCTGAAGATCAATAGAAGAATTGAATTAATCATATTGAAATAAATATATTGACTTTCTGTAGTTTTTACTAGGGATAAGTTATCAAAAGCGGCGTAGGACACAGAATCGAAGCCCCAGGATAGATTTGTCTCAAAGAGATCGAATGGTATTTTCCTATGACCATTTTTTTTCCTCGTGCGGAAATCCCCTCCGATACCACCTCCCGGGGCATGTTGGACTCGAACTGACTAAAACTGGACGCCGTCTGGGGTACTATTGGCCGGGTAACCAGGTGCACCCTAGAAAGGAAAACCCTGGAATCCCGTTTTGTATGATCCTGACCTTCACAAATCAGTTTTGAATGATAGTAAGTTGTGGGTTGTTAAGGCCCCGAGCGTGAGAATTTATGATTGAACACCCACGTTATATTTTATATGCACATCCTGGCGTGTCGAAAATTTGCAGCATAACCGCCTTATTTTATGCTGCAAATTTGCAGCATAAACGGTTGTATCTTTTGATTGCGTTGGTTCGAAGGGACAGTAGGCTTGAGTATTTGATATATTCTTCAGCTTGATACCTTCACGCGTTCCTGAGAAAAAGGGTCTTCACAGACAGACAACAAAATGATCCTTTAGGGGTTCTGTTTTTTCTTTTTGAGGTAACAAACCCTTAAAAACGGAAATGGTTATTTTTGTAATTGAACGTGAAAAATGATTTTATAAATATCAGTCGGTAGATTTGTAGATCAATTTATTAAGCAATTGTCATTTTTTCGTGTCAGATAATTAAGCAAGCAAAATATTTGTGTTTTGTAAAACTTTTAATGACTTTCTGCGTGTTTTTGGGGACGCGCCCTGTGGGGTCGCGATGATGCAATACGGTGCAATAGTAAATGCGTGGTAATTATTTACACAAGAAACCGCGTCTCGAGGTCTCCAGTCAGTCCGCTCCACCCATACGCAAAGTACGTCTATTGAAGAGCACGAAAATTATATCCGGTATACTCAAATTTAACTCTTTTATTGAATATTCCAATTTAACAAAGCAATAACACAGTGTCATAGACTAAAATAATAGTTAGCTAAATTAGTGACAATTTTAAATAACAGTGAACATTTTAAATAACAGTGAATTGAAAGTGAGATCGCGGACTTCTCCCCAGTGTTACAATGGGTTATTGTTTTGGACGTTGCGTATTTGAAACGAAAATACCACCAACGACACCCACCGCACGGGAAGAACAATTAAGTTTTAATTGTTTTTTTACAAATAAATGGAGAATATGCAGTCAGTCCACTCCACCGATAAGCAATGCGCGTCTAATTGGAAAACGCGAAACCTTCTGTCCACGTCAGGGGGTATATACCAACTTACAACGGTGACGACTTGGAACATCATTAGAATTTGAATTACAGAGGGATTGCGTGTGTTAGACGGGAATGGCACTAGTACTACCGACAGAATTAGTACCACAGTTTACTGTCCTGACTATGAAGATGAAGAAGCTACGTCAGGAGCTGAAAGAGGCACATGGACGTAGCTTAAACAGAGGTAAAAGATGGAACACAGCCACATCAGGCTCGTCACCAGTTCATTAAGAAGGCAGGAGAAATGTCTCCGTCTTGCTGGTGATTTAATTTAAAAGTGAAACTGTAGTGAGTGATGACAAATTATATGCCGCGAATAAAACATAATTTAAAACCTTCGGATTAAAGACATTAAAATTAAACTTAGGGTTGCGCAGGTCATTTAAGTGGATCTTATAGCAATTGTGGCGTCAAACAGGCAATATTGGGCGTAGATTCGAAGAATCCGTCAGTTATTTTATGTAATGACATCATTCATGCTGTCATGTTTCGTTGTTTAGTGTGAGACCGGAGGCCCAATAATACAATAGAATCTCTGTAGGCCGCCATTATGTGGGTCACCATGTTGCATTGTCTACAATCGCAATTAGTATGGTGACCACTACTCTTGGATTCTGCTTATGCTTTCCATCAGGGAGAGTAGAATCATTTTGATAAGCTCATATATTTAGTCTGGCCAAAAATACTGTTACAATGAAAACAAAAACAAAACATTACTTTTGAATTTGGAATCTGTCATTTTTTATACGATTGTTCATTGTGTTCTTATTTCCGCGCTAATATATTGTAAAATATTTAGTGATATTAAAATGGAGTAGGGTGATAAAGAGAACCGAATAGCTTTGATTGCATTACATAGAGTAGGTATAGAGCCAAATAAAATTTTTAAAATCTTCCATACGCTTGGTATTAGTCAAAAGTTGATAGATAACGACTAGAACTATGTAACGTATTTAAAAAGATGACTTAGGACTTATACCCTATAGAGACAAACTTTTTCTTCCAATGACCATCAATGATTCATCAAAATATTCAAGGATATAGGAAACACTTAGGAGTAGATTTTTTTATTAATTGTAATGTTGATGTGCTCTGTATCACAGAGCATTGGCTATAGGCCCACCAGTTAGTACTTGATAATGGACTTTATTCTGCTAGAAGTGTGTGTGTAAGAAAGAAATTCATCGAGGGTCTCTAATTTTAGTTCATAATGTTACTAAGTGCGAAGAACGGAAAGATGTTGTAAATTTGTCTGCTGAGCGCACTGTAGAACTTGTGTAGAACTAGAACACCATATTATAGTTAGTGTGTATTGGCTATCACAGAGTGACTAGCGTATTTGAGATAGTTATGGAAGAGGTATTGAAGCGTTTATGTGTCAGTAGCAAGGTTTTGGTAGTTTGTGGAGATTTTAATATTAATATTGTAGGGACAAATGTACGTATTATCAAAGTCAACAAATTTATGTAAGCCGAGCAGAGCACGAGGCAGTCGTTCTCGGTTAATTGTCTTGTAATGTCAATTACGTAATTAGTATATATTTACCGTGTGTGACACGAGTTTCGTTTTCAGTCTACGGGCATATCATGCGATTACCGAGGAAGTCACATGACATTGGTGACCTCGGATGTTTTAAGGAAATAGACTGAAGCGGCTCTCGTCGCGGACAGGGCTATATGAGACACGACAACAATTTTATGACAGCGTTCAGCATCGCGAATTTAGTGAATTTAGCGATGATAAGTTCCAGTTCATCTCATAGCAATGATATAATTTCGGAAATTGGGAAATTATGCGATCGTTTATTGAGAATCCAGAGTTATGGACGTGGATTTGGACGATCGAGGTTGCAGGAGAGAGAACAACGCACATTGAAGGTCACGGGAAAGTAAAAGACGCACACTTAATAAAATTGATGTTACTAAGTAATGAAGAAAATTTTGTGTATTTTGTCTGTGTATTTTGAGTATTTTCTGTAATGTAATTCTGTAAAGTTTTTAGAATAATTGTGTTTATTCTATTGTTAAAACACAATGTAATACTTAAAGATAAAGTTGCTTGTTCTTAGTAGAAGGAGAAACGTGTTGAGAGATGTTATTTAGAATGGTGTTATACATAATTTTATACCAACTTATACATTTTTACAATTTTGTATATTTAGAATTTCGAAACTTACAAAGTATACCTATTGTTATACAACACTAATTAATTGAAAGATACAAAACGTAAATAATTATTAAAAGTTACATTGTACACGATGTGTGCAGTATTTACTTATGTTGCAAAGATATTATTTCATTCTCAGGAAAAAATCAAGAATTTTATAATTTATTTAATACTTAAGTAACAAATGTAACCTGGTCATCTCTCAAATTTTCAATGCCTGGAAAAGGCTACTAAGTTGAGAGACAAACTACAACTAAGATCACAAAATGTACCTAAACTTAGTGAGCAATAAAGAATTTGAATTTGAATTTGCATTTGATATCATATAGCGGGCATGGGAGTACCAATTAACTGTGACCATTGCACAGTCTTGTTTTATAAGACATCATGTTTCATAACATCAGACCCAATATTATTGTATCATGCTTGACTTTAGATTTAATCTTAAATCTATCAAGATTTTTTTGTAAAAAAATTATACTGCCTCTCTGGCGCAGCGGTAGCGTATGCGACTGCTGTGCTTGAGGTCTCGGGTTCGATTCCCGAGTCGTAACAAATGTTTGTACGATCTGCAAATCTCCCCGTGGGAGAGCCACGCTTCGGCACGCATGGGCCGGCTCAAACGGAGTGATGCCAAAGCCTCACAAAAAACCGGTGTAACAGTGCCTGCGCTGTGTTTCACCGAGTGAGATATCTGAAATATTTATTATTATTATTAAAAGTGGGGAAATTATTTAGGGACACATGTATATATTATCCAAGTCCACAAATTTNTCGCTCCATGGTGATGGACTGTTGCGACGCATTCGTGGGGGCGATCAGGTCAAGTGCAGACAGCTGCTTCAAAATTAAAAATTCTACTAGGGGCAAAATACTATCTCCCCCTTGGTGGGACAGTGAATGTACCAGAGCCATCAAGCAAAGAAAAGAATCTGAAAAAAGATATAATGCCAACATGACCACACAAAATCTTCTGCAGTACCAAAACGTGTACGCTTCCACCAAAAGACTCTTGCGACGCAAAAAGCGCACTGGATGGGTTAATTTCTGCTCCTCTCTGTCCCCTTGCACCCCCTCTCAACTGTGTGGAAGAACATAAATCGGTTTCCTTTATTTATTTGTATAGACAGAGGAGCTGACCACTGGCCAATCCAAAAGATACGTTTCATATTATGTACTTAGGTACTATTGTTATTTGTTTCAGATTCTACCAGAAATTCACGGTTAAAGTCTAGGACCTTGCTAGTATCTCTGTTGCTTGAAAACAAAGGTGATGATCGAGGTGTTCGACTTACTTCCTGGCGATGACGTTGATATTAGTAAAAGGACGACAAATACTTGTAAGTTGCCTTTGAGTTATGTCTGTAACTCTGCCTGTCTATAACACTATACAATATAGACCTGACAACATGACCAAATCTACAACATTTTCTACATTGTACAGTGGGGTAGATATACTGCTGTACAGGAAGAGAGTAGTAGCAGCAATACACTCTTTTGGGTAAAACCTGGCCATCGAAAGTGACGACACAGGTTTCTGTTGGCTTCCACTCTAATACTCCTTCAATAAAATTCTTGCAATTGAGGCGCCTTACTTTTATAATTTGCCCACAGCCCTGTGGAACTGTGACAAATTTCATAACTTCTTCATCAGTCATATCTGTGGGGATGCCAGACACTACACCCATTCTGGTAATGTTGAAGGTGGGGATATTGGCAGTAAACTTATGGGAATTTAAAAGAGGATTAATTAAAAATGAGTTTGCATCCTGAGGGGATGCAAACTGTACAGAAACTTTGTTTCTACCTACCTTTTTTAGGCCGTCTCTCACAATATCGTTCACGTTATTCTTAAAGAGGAAAAGGCCGAATGAAATGGATGAAGAGTTGAACCAGAGCCTATTTGGCTCTCAACGCGAGAGACGTGGACAATGTAAGGGCCGTTGTCACTAGTAGTATATTTGTCACGACCGATCAGGCTCCTCATTTGTTTCGGAGGATGGATAGTACTAACCTTATTGTCGACATGCCGTTTTCGAGAGCTTGAAGATATTACTATTAATAGATACTCAAAATATATGAATTTAACATACATACATATAATACTATACATAGGCATATGGTACCCAGGTGTTAAGGTTGTGTTTGTGCTCCCAATTCATTCCAAAGAAAATCACGTACTTGAACGAAAGACGGTTTGTAGTCATCCTGATTTCGGTGAGGAGCGCGTTCCACTGAAGAACAGTCTGCACGTAGAAGAAGAATGGATAAAGTCGGAGTTGTGAGAGGGGCATTGAAGAAGCAAATTGTTTGTGAAACAAAGATTTCGGTCATGGTTGGAGCAAAAGAAAGAAATGTGAGGTGCAAGGTGTTCAGGTAACGATGGAGAGTTGAGGAAAGAAAAGAGAAGTCAGTGCTCGCAAATTGCGGCGCTGGCGAATTGGGAGCCATTCTTCATCATTCACTTGCGAAGATTAAAAACGAATCGAATGCAGTTAGTGAGAAGTCGGTCTAGTTTATTGAGAAGGTGCTGCATATAGTTTTGTGTACTCTGTTTTCTTTTATACAAGGAAATGTAACAAAATGCCCATGATCAGATGATAAATCACTTAAAACTGACCCATTTAAATATTCCTCATCACAAAAGATGTTAAGTCAAGTTGCCGAGTGAGAATTAATTCTCGTTGGCTCTGAAAATAAATAATTCAAGTCAAATGATTTAATTAGGCTCACTAATCTTATTCTGATAGGACACGTTTCGAATATATTATAAAACCAATGTTGATGTAGCCTATAAAGTACTGGGTTCTATCACTATAAGGTATTACTTATCAATGTAGTGCCCTTTGTGCAAGGTGATAAATGAAAGAGTTTCTTCACACACGGAAAATATATAATAATTACATGAGTTGATATTAGACGACAATTAACCGAGAACGACAGCCTTGCGCCGCTCGCGATCTGCCCGGTTACATTAATTTGTGGACTTGGATAATACATACATGTGTCCCTAAATAATTTCCCCACTTTTAATAATAATAATAAATATTTCAGATATCTCACTCGGTGAAACACAGCGCAGGCGCTGTTACACCGGTTTTTTGTGAGGCTTTGGCATCACTCCGTTTGAGCCGGCCCATGCGTGCCGAAGCGTGGCTCTCCCACGGGGAGATTTGCAGATCGTACAAACATTTGTTACAACCCGGGAATCGAACCCGAGACCTCAAGCACAGCAGTCGCATACGCTACCGCTGCGCCAGAGAGGCAGTATAATTTTTTTACAAAAAAATCTTGATAGATTTAAGATTAAATCTAAAATCAAGCATGATACAATAATATTGGGTCTGATGTTATGAAACATGATGTCTTATAAAACAAGACTGTGCAATGGTCACAGTTAATTGGTACTCCCATGCTCGCTATATGATATCAAATTCAAATTCAAATTCAAATTCTTTATTGCTCACTAAGTTTAGGTACATTTTGTGATCTTAGTTGTAGTTTGTCTCTCAACTTAGTAGCCTTTTCCAGGCATTGAAAATTTGAGAGATGACCAGGTTACACATTTGTTACTTAAGTATTAAATAAATTATAAAATTCTTGATTTTTTCCTGAGAATGAAATAATATCTTTGCATCATAAGTAAATACTGCACACATCGTGTACAATGTAACTTTTAATAATTATTTACGTTTTGTATCTTTCAATTAATTAGTGTTGTATAACAATAGGTATACTTTGTAAGTTTCGAAATTCTAAATATACAAAATTGTAAAAATGTATAAGTTGGTATAAAATTATGTATAACACCATTCTAAATAACATCTCTCAACACGTTTCTCCTTCTACTAAGAACAAGCAACTTTATCTTTAAGTATTACATTGTGTTTTAACAATAGAATAAACACAGTTATTCTAAAAACTTCACAGAATTACATTACAGAAAATACTCAAAATACACAGACAAAATACACAAAATTTTCTTCATTATTTAGAAACATCAATTTTATTGAGTGTGCGTCTTTTACTTTCCCGTGACCTTCAATGTGCGTTGTTCTCTCACCTGCAACCTCGATCGTCCAAATCCACTTCCAAAACTCTGGATTCTCAATAAACGATCGCATAATTTCCCAATTTCCGAAATTATATCATTGCTATGAGATGAACTGGAACTTATCATCGCTAAATTCATAAAATTCGCGATGCTGAACGCTGTCATAAAATTGTTGTCGTGTCTCATATAGCCCTGTCGGCGACAAGAGCAGCTTCTGTCTATTTCCTTAAAACATCCGAGGTCACTGTAATGTCATGTGACTTCGTAGACTGAAAACGAAACTCGTGTCACACACGGTAAATATATACTAATTACGTAATTGACATTACAAGACAATTAACCGAGAACGACTGCCTTGTGCTCTGCTCGGCTTACATAAATTTGTTGACTTTGATAATACGTACATTTGTCCCTACAATATTAATATTAAAATCTCCACGACCAGCAGGCCTTATAAGTACACACCTCCTGTACTCAGATTCAGATGTGTCTGCTCTCGTCCCGGGTAGATTGCTTAAGAACAATTTTTTAGCCTCTCAGAGTACGAAGGACAGCCTGGATGTCCACACCTCAAGGCAAGGTGTTTACACCCAGAGGGGCATTCTGGCGAACACTAGCGCGATTGGCATCATATCGTTAGACGGTGTCTTTATAAGGGTGTTTCGGAAACCGGAAAGCCTCTGGGTGGAATGAAATAAAGCAGAAAGTTGGTTGTCTGATTCGTTGAGGAGAGGAAGGTAACCCAGCGCAGATATGCAAACGTACTAGTCACACTAAGGGCTTTGAGCGCGACTAATTACGAGACGCTGCAAGCCTCAGACAATCTTCAACTATATGGGTAGTTTTTCCTCTGTGCTGTCATGAACATAGAGTGGGCTATCTGTAGCTAATATAACAGAAAGTTGCGAGAGAGAGAAGTTGTCTGATCTGATGAGGAAGGTACTCCAGCGCAGATATGCAAACGTACTAGTCACTCAAAAGGCTTTAAGCGCGCCTAATTCAGAGACGTTGCAAACCTCAGACAACCCTTAACTACATAGGTAGTTTTTTCCTCTACACTGTCATGAACACAGAGTGGGCTATCTGTAGCTAATATAACAAAGTTTGAAGAGAGAGAGAAGTTGTCCAATCTGATGAGGAAGGTAACCCAGACTAACTAAGCACTGGACAATGTAACGGCTTTAAGCTCATTTTACGCCGCTACGCTGAGCTCCTCTGTTAATGCTTTACTACCTGTGTATTTGTTTCCTATGTAAATAAACAAAGACTGGCCTATTTGTAGCAAATATAGCAGAAAGTTGAGAGAGAGAGGATGTCTGATCATGCAAGGAACGGAACCCAAAGCGCAGGCCAATGTAACGGTTTTAATAGCATCTAAACCGGAGTCGCTGCAAACCTCTGGCAATCTTTTACTACATGGGTTGTTAGTTCCTCTGTCTCCATGAACGCAGATCATCTGAGATCAGTATCTAGAGCAGAAAGATTATCTAATTGGACAAGAATAGTAACCCAACGTAGATATGCAAACACGCTGGTCAAAATTGAAGGTGTTGCAACCGTTGGAGTACGAGAGGTACTCGAAAAACTCCCATACACCGTATGGAATATACCATCCAAGTACTATGTGTCATTTCCAAAAACATATATACGTATAGAAAGTGCTGCCACCTATTCGAATGGGAACTCAAACTTTGATCATTTATTGTACAATGCTACCCATAAATGGAATTAGAATAGCTGAAATGTAAGAAGAAATTCTTGGATACAATTATTAAGCTTGCAGTGGTTAGACTATATTGACAACGGTAGGACACAATTCACGAATTATACGATTCATCTAATAGCTACTACTCGTGGTAAGATATTGGACAAAATATCATTTATGGCGTAATGAAATTTGTTGAAACTCACGAGTTTTATTGATATGGATATCTTCGAGAGCAATATCAATCAAGATGTGTTCCCGGGTCTCTAATGCGGGTCACACAATCAAGCTATTGCTGCTATCGCAACAGCTATGAAACAAGCCACAACTCCCGAATTCCTTGAATAAAGAGCGGTTCTGCGAAGAAGGTTCAAAAGTATCCAACCGTAGATATGCAAACGTACTTGACGCACGTCGCCAGACTTTAGAAAAGGCGACGCCCTTCCTAAAATATATCTAATTTGTAAATAAGTCTTTCAAATAAAGTATAGCCAGTATTTTCATAATTTTTCTTTAAAAAGACAACACTCTCATTAGGTATATATCCTGTGTTGCGGGGTACTTTACCAACATATATAAAATGAACACCGAGACTCGTCAACAATTTGTGGTTCACACAGTGTAGTCCTATGTGAGATTTGAATCCACAACATATACTCTTGTAGTCAAGTTACTGTCTTCTTTAATATTTCACTTCCCTTAAACATCAGAACTGTAATTCTAAGGCCGTCGTCTATAACAATACTTGAAACAGTATAAGATGTTATTTATTCATTTTATATTTAAACTGGGAGAATTGTTGCAACACTTAAAAATACATACAGTGTAACTAGAGCCTCGTTTTTCCAAGTCGGTTAAAAGTGGGTACACAAAAAAAGGATCTTGTCTTTTATATTATCAAGTTTATTATATTATTTTTATGTACGAAAATCTTAAAATTACATTACTAAAATTCAAAATATACAAATAACAGTATTTATATGCTTCTTTACAACTACTATTTTAGTAGTTTTGTTTTATTCTTCGATGATTTAAATAAACCTCTTCTTTTTGATGAGATGACTGGCAGCTAATCAGCTATTTTTGTCAATTTCAAGTATTTAAAGTCTTCAAGTCATAAGTTTTCGAGTTTTTAAGTCTTACTCATGATGAATTTGATAATTAATGAGAGATGAGAGGAGATAAGAGATGATTAATGATAAAAAAATATGAATGAGATGAAATGGGGACCATCTTTCGAAAAAACAAAAAACGATAAATTAAATAGACCTCAAAATTAATATCAATGTTGGGATTATACCAAAAGACGGTAAAAACAAGAAAAAGTTTAAAAAAAATATAATACGACTACTTTATAGATAAAACTTATATAGCTATGTCACCTGGGCCATTATTTCAAATGTACACCTCTTTCAAATAGGTTCGGTAGTTTAGACGCAACTGTAAACTTTCAAACATGTCAAAAAATAACATTTAGTAGTCGATAAAAAAGATCGCAAAAGCGTCAAATGCTGTTTTCATAGCACTAAATAAACAAACTGCCTTTGACTTGCAACATTATTATGAAGCGAAAACGAGAATTACCACGACACTATCGTGAATACAAAGCAAAAGATAAATAATTACTAGATATAGAGTTTGAAATTAAGCTTATAACACAATGTAAAATGATAGATTTCAGGTTTTCAATGCAATGTGTTATATCAAATTATTCGAATCATAATACTACCATTACCATCATAGTCCAAAAGATGAGTAATCTTCGTAAAAAGCTACTATATTAGTGATGCCAGCTGCGAATTTGTGGTAGAAATTGTTCTCTAATTGGCAACCCAGTCTTAACTTCATAGTACGAAAAATACATAAATATATTGGGGCTTTTTTATTTTCGTATTTAACTATAACATTAAAGAAATGTAACGCTTTATTTTTAAACCCCCTTTCTGTTACATTGCGAACGCCAGCGTAAACTATCAGAAATAAATTTCGGTAGTTCAAGTGCATCGAATGCACGATTTCCATAATTTTAGTACATAATAAGCTATTTTTAAGCATAATAAATGCAACAAAATATATAAAATCACATTTAATGTATTTTTAAACAATTTTGCCGATAATTTATAGGAAACGGCAATCGTGGTACATTTGAGATACTAACAATTGTGTACATTTAAGATTTAGTTCCATGTCTAAACCACATGTTGGCAGATAACTCCCTTAAATAAGCCCGTGTTCGTTAAGCACATGATCTTTAAGTCCATATTTGGTTACAAATGTCGTTTTACATATTCTACAACAATATCTACCACCATGGTACACTTTCATATGCTCCCTAGCTTTGTAACTAGAATAGAATGCTTGTCCGCATATCTGACACGAAAACGGTTTCACCCCGATATGTTTTCTAACGTGAATAACTAATTGTTTCCTGCATTTAAAAGTTTTGTTGCAAAACTCACACGTTTCCTTAGAATACATACTATGCACTTTCTTATGATACTTTAAATTACTTTCTGTGTAAAATTGTCTTTCACACATATCACAACTGTACGGTTTTATTTGTAAATGTACTTTATTTACATGAAGGGAGAGCTCGTTATCGTTTGGACACTCTTTCTCACAAAAACTGCATGTTTGTGCCCTTCTTTGGTTTATAATTTTTAGTTTGACTGAATGCCTTTGAATGTGATTTGTATACTGTGCTTGTGTAGAAAAAACCTTGTCACAAAGCTGGCATTGTGTAGCTTTGTGTAGTTTTTCGTGTTTATATAACTTATCTTGGCTCAAAAAGGAGCGGCCACATTCTTTACAAGATAAATAATTCTGCTTTTTTAATATGTGAGTCATTTTTCTGTGTTCATATAGATAGAATTTAGATTTATATTCCCTATGACATATAGTGCAGTTAATTTTTTTATGGATATGTTTCAATATGTGTCTTTTGAGAAAATAATCTGATATAAAATGTTTGTTACACAATGGACAAGTAAATTTTCGCCAAGACTTTTTGGCTACACGGGTATTAAACGTTAAGAACTCACTGCATATGTCCATAGAGTACTTATTTTGTAAGCCATTCAACAACTTCTTATTTTTATAAGCTCTTGTGGCATTTTTAGCTGGGTTATCTAGAAAATCGGGCTCGTGGATTGTTGTTAGAGGTTCTTCTTCGACCGGCTTAGATTTAAGTTTGTCCTGTGTGATATCTAAGTCAGTGTCACTGTCCGATTTTAGCCTGAATTCATCTTCTAGGACATCAACCTTGAGTTTTCTCTCATCGATGTAGTCGTTTTCATCTAGCAGTAATGTTTCGTCTGCGTCTTCTACAGCGGGCATTATAGTTTGAGGGGAGATTTGAACGAATACATTGGCATGTGGTACTATTTTCTTTATGTTGTTTAGCATTAGGCTCACGCAAGTATTGAGCCGTTCTCTCGAGAAATTAAATTGGTGAATAAACACATATGATGTGATTGCTTGGTTAAGGCACTTATCGCATATTTTCGTCCCAATATAGTTTTTCATATGGTTCATCTGGAACAAAAATAAAATTAAATGATCATATTAAAAAGCAAAGAACCGGATGAAGGGGAAAGGACTATATGGATTATGTCTTGAGATAATTAAATTGAACGCCCGGTTTTCAACATATTTATTTATTTTATTATTCAGATGTAAATATAAACTAATTACTATGTATCAATAGCAAGTATCACTAACTTTAATAAGCCTAAATTAATATAAGTTACTATAATAATAAATTTTAGTTTGGAACAAGAAACAAATACAATATAATCAATTTGAAAAATGATGAAGAGAAAAGAGAAGAAAATCGTAGCTCGGAAACGTTAGAAGCGTGGACAGGGATCGCTAGCGTAAGAGAAGTGCTTCATCTGGTAAAAATCAGATAGGAGTATGAAGGGCTGACGGCCCACCTCCGTGATGTGATAACAGTTGTAGTATATAAACTGTATTGCGGTGGTAAGCTGTGTTCCAAACCCTTTTACAATCCACATTTAGAAGTGTTGGATTTTGGGTTGGTCTGGTTGGGTGGTCACCATACTTATGGCGGATGCAAATAATGCAACAATGCAGCATAGTGACCCACACCATGGCGGCCTAGTGAAGCTTCTGCATCATTGGACCACTGGTCTCGTGGTGACATTCTTATGGTTTTAGATAAAGAATTGTTGAACCTTTAGGAGTAGAGCAGAGACTTATATGTAAATATAAGATTGGACTAGTTCTACACATTTATTATGAGATCTGTTTACTATATTAAATAATACGTGATTAAATATCTTAAGCCTAGTACTAATATTTAAAATAGCAATTACTCCTAACGGCTCACATCGCAAAGAATGTGACAATCTTTAACGATATTAAGGTCCTGATTCACTATTTACAGATAAGTATTGAATAGCTTATCTGACAGATGGTTTGAAAAAAAAATGGAATATAATTGAATTTATCTGCCAGATAAGCCATATTTATTAATACGTGACAATCTTTAACGATATTAAGGTCCTGTTTCACTATTTACAGGTAAGTATTGGATAGCTTATGACAGATAGTTTGAAAAAAAAAATATGGAATATAATTCAATTTATCTGCCAGATAAGCTATAATTTAACTGTAACTGGTAAAAGAGGGCCTTGATAGTATAAACAGTATTTATAATCTATATCAACACGGTTTAAGCGGTTATCGCGCCGTTTTCTACTGCGCCAAGTGTGATCCTCAAACTCTTGTACTGAGTCTGGGTTTTCTTTGTATCCGTTTTATGTATGTTTGTAAAGCCCCCCGCGACAAAGGATGTATATTCCTAATGGGGGAGCATGACCGCTGGCGCTTTCCTAGGCATGCGATCGTAGACGCACTTAATTTAATAGTTACGAAACATCAAGAAAATTCGAGAATAAACGTGCCAGTCGGCTTGGAAGTACAATTTCTAGATAAGTTCTAATAATATTGTATTATGGCACAGAAAAATGGCCTTTAGTTTAAGATATATAAGGTCGACAATGGACTGACGGCCGCGCGGTTGGCTTATTTACGTTCGATAACGTTGTCTTAGAAACGATCATATTCGAATGTTCTGTGGCAGTTCGATTTTTCGTGAATGTACCAGTACCCGTGGTGGCTAATAAAATAGGCGCCTCGTCGACTGCTGTTAAGTTGAGTTTGAGCTACAAAGCGGTGTATACCTAAGTGGTGGTGGGGGTCAAAAACCCAGTGACCTCGGCGATCGTTATTTAGTGTTATTTAAAGATTTAAGGCTGTTTACAATAAAGTCCCTTTTAATCGTCTTCAAGTTTATTTTTCAAATTATGCGTAACAATATAATAATAGACTTTGAGCAGCATCTATACGATTTAATATCGTTTACACAGAACACTTTCCGATGCGAGCTGTTCAGAGGCAATTACTCTTCAGGCGGATACATTACCTACTAGCTAAGACGTACAAATACGTATTTCATATAGTACTGCCTACCTCTTAGGAGATGAGGCGTAAGTATACATAATGCATCTCATAATCAAACTAGATTGAGCCGACTGTTGATAAACATACTTAAATATTATATATACTTATTATAGATAGATTACATCCAGACAGAACAGTAGATTACAATTATTGGTCCTGGGTGGGAGTCGAATCCACGACCATCTGATTGGCCTAGTTAGTCATTCCTGCAATTGTACTTTGAGACAGATGTTAAAGTACATATTTGTATTAATTATCTCCTACCGAAAATAATACGTATATACATTGAATTGGGATATTGAATGACATACAAATTTAATATAATTAAACCAGCTAATTTGACATCTACAAACTTAAAAAAAATGAGCCATAGAATACTTGAGACAAGCTCTATGCTAATATGTGTAACCATTGTGGTATGGTAAGCCAAAATATCCCATCTAACCACAGGTCTATATAGGCCCTGCAGTGGACATTGAAAGGCTTCTACAAAATTTGAGCAACTTTGAGTATGAGATTCAATGTTCCATCACAACATTTAAAATAAATTGACTGGAAATGTAACTCTTAGACTAATTAGAGAAAAAAGTTCAGACAATTTGGAGAGTTAACAAAAAAGCTAAAACAATAATATAGTCCTATAAAATAAAAAAAAAAAACATTTAAAACAATCATGTCTGCAATTGCTAAGCAAAGCACAACACCAAGACAAAAAAAAATTAAACTTAGATACAGTCCATGTAGATGTAGCAAAATATGACCAATATTTTACTTCTTACCGCATCAGACATAGTAAGAAATTACTTTCAGATTTATTTCTTAACTAGCGACCCGCCCCGGCTTCATACGGGTGCAATGCTGATACTAAATACACTACGGAAAAACTGTGAATGTTGTATATAAAAACATAGCAGCCCGCTCTGGCTTCGCACGGGTATAACATATATAGCCTATGTTACTTACTGAAAAAATGATTAAAATTGTTCCAGCAGTTTTGAAGTATCTAAAACTATTTCATAAAAAAAAGCAAGATACGTTTGTCGAATTTCAAACAGAAAGTGGTCACAAAAAGTACAGTATTTCTCACATAGCTACATCAATATGTACTTCATCGAAGTTTTGACATTTAGCAATAAATAATAGTTCACTTATGTTTAGCCTTTGAAGTATTTCTCATTGCTTTCTTTAACTTGTTCAAAGATTTATTATGAGACCCGGTGCCTATATTGAATTGCAGGCTTGTGCCTATATTAGGAGTTGAATCAGGGTCGGTTAGCATCGAGTTCATTACAGTTTGAACATTAAAATTCAGAAGCTGATTATTGAAATATAATGGTTCTGTTGAAGTAGTTGGGCTTTCTTCTACATCCATAGCTTCTGTGTTATATGGAAATTCCTTAAATGTAGCAGTGTCAGTCTCCATACTTATCATTTGAACTGTTTCCAGTACTTTATCATCTTCAGAACTGTCCATTACAGGCAGTTCTTTAGGCGGAATAGTTTCATTTAATTCACTACTCAATGGTTGTATGGTATCATCACTCTCTTTAGAAAACAAATTGTTTTCGCTTTTAATCTCTTTTATTTGAAATGTTTGATTATTTCCAAATTTGATTTTAACACCACTGAGTTCTGTTAAGTTCATATTTCCACAGCATTGGCAAGTTAATCTATCTGTATTATTGGTAATTAAACAAACTTTGCATTGCCAAGTTTTAGTTTCTTCATTTTTATCATAATTTTGCACTTTAACAGCACTGGCATCTTTGACAATTGTATAATCTTTATGCACATCTTGTACAGGTGTTTTACAATGACCACAAAACCCTGTCACATTGAATATACAACAAACTTGGCATTTAACATTTTCATAACTGTTGTTAATCTTATCTTGTGATGAACGATGTCTAAATGAAATCATTAAATCATCATCAACTATGGATTTTCGTCCAAAGTTTTTGGTCAAGGTAATATTTACGTTGGTTACATTCGCAGATTTTTTAAGATCAAACTCATGTGCTTTATTAACATTCTCAAATAGAATATTTGAAAAAACATTTGCTGGTATCTTATTGGGTTTTTTGCCCGGCATTTCCATTACTGCAGGTATGAATGATTGAGAATGCTCTCCAAAACTTTCATGTCGAGGTACTGAAAATATATTCTGCAGTAGTTTGGGTATTTCACTTTTCGTTTTTATTACTGTAGATAATAATGACTTGGAACATTCTGCACTATCTTCAAATCGAGTTTTGGAAAATTTGTATCGAAATGCAGTTGTATTTATATATTGGGGATCATTATTAAATTTACGAAAAGGAAATATCTGATTTTGTGAATCTGGATCAGCTTCAGCTATTTCCGTAACAAAGCCTTTATCTTCCGTAATATTTTCTTGACGAACCGCACCGAACATCGCACTAAGAAAATTAGCCATTACCACATCTGCAATCCCTTCAAAATTTAAATCCAAATTAGTGTTTTTCTCAGCTAGTTTATTTTCCTCATCACTTGATACTGTATCATAGCTCAAATTGATATCTTTTGTACCAAGTGTGTCAATTACTCCAAGGTCAGATTTAGAGTCTACATCAACATTCTCCAAGTATTCAGGATCACAGAAAACATAGTAATAAAAGTGGTCTGTTTTGAATCGTTCTTTAGACACGATAATTGGCTTGGAAAATTGAAAATCCTCCATGATGTTCATTATCTTTGTCGCTGGTACTGGTGCTGTTTCATCTGTTTTTCGTTTACGATTGGTATTCTGTTTTTTTGTTATAGTCATTATTGGAGCGTTGGATGGTAAACATAGATCTTGGTATTTGTATGATTTTGGCTAGAAAATGAACCAAATCATACAAATTGATAATGATAATGAAAAATATTCGGACGGATTCAAGATCTCACAAAATAATTCTTAACAAAGGCAGTGTGACTCCAGAAATATTTTGCCCACATATTTAAGGTAGGTGTGGTTTAAGAAATTTATTGTGTGAGACTCCTTGTGTGGAAATAAGGGTTGTGAAGAAAGCCACGAATACTTCATCATCATGTGCATGTCATGTGATAAGAAACATTCTAAGGAAGTATTCATTAGAATCTTCAGAATATTTGTCTAAGATTTTAATGAAATGACCAGCTCTTCTAGAGAATTTTAATGGTATACTCTAAATACTAGCTTTTGTCTGCGGCTCCGCCTTCGTGCAATTCGATTTTAGCCTATGTATATTTCATTGAAATCGGTGCAGCAGATTAGCAGTGAAAGAATAGCAGACAGAGTTATTTCAGAATATCTAATAATATAGATAATAATTCGCCAGTGCAAACCAAAATAATTTTTTCAGCACACATTTTATATCTATATATGTATGTTGTTTTTGTATTTAATGATCTGGATATCTTAATGTACAGTATAAATAAAATACATGCATAAAAGGACAAATAAAACTAAAAAATCGTATAATCAGTCTGCCTTACTGAAATATGTGATCTCTAACAGGCAACCTTCCATCAACAGAATAACAATAGTCCACCGCTGAACTCAAGTCTCTACTTTGGAAGGAGGTTTTAGTCTACACATTAGCCAGACAGGTTTTCCTTCTCTAAGCTTAGATTGATCACTTAGATGGGTTTGATACCCACAGGATTAATAGGGATAGCAATATCCCATTTTTTAATACTTTTTTACACAATTTTATCATTAGTATTTAGTTACTGAATGCATGATTTATGCAGACGGAGAGTTATCATTAAATATATAATTTATTCATGATATAATATATATCTTTTTTAAAAGACAACTTCAGCATTAGGAATGTACATCCTGTGTTGTGGGGGACTTTATTAATATACAAGAAACGGACACAAAGAACATCCAGACTCAAACAAGAATTTGTGGATCATACAAAGTGTTGTCCCATGTGGGATTAGAACTGTGGGTTCACACTTAACGCAATAGAAAATGGCGTGGCGACCGCTTAAGCCATATCTAGCTGTAACGCGCTGTCATATTATTGTATAATTGAAGCATTTGTTTGGTTAGTTAAATGTGCTTACCTCAACAACTACCAGTTTTTACTAAATATTATACCCTACGGGTAGGTCATCTCTCGACAATTTATTACATATGATTCTCGGGTCACACTCAAAATAAACTCAGAGCTATCTAACTAATTCCTACGTTTTTTTAATTGTGTGTTTTGCTGGCAAACAATTTATGTGAAAGTTGAATCAACTGAAGCATATCACTGATAAAATGAATAAACTAAATATATATAATATTTTCTGGTTTGAAAAAAAAAATATGTAAAGGGCTTCCATCCCTGAAGTAATCACAGCCTATACTATAAAAAGTGAACTGCCAAACATTTGTATATATTTCTGAGTACATACATATTATAGATTAATTACATGCAGACAGAACATAATTGTGGTCATCATCATCAATTTTTGGGCAGGAATTGAACCCACAACCCGTAACTTAACAGTCAGAATAACTAACATAAAGGTAATACTTACATCAGGTAAGGTAGTGGCCAATAAGGTGTACAGTGTTTTATCGCCCATGAGATCCGGATGACATCCATGTATGCACACCATTTTATCCAATTCTGTCATCTTTGTCCCTTTGTTGTAACATACTACACACAACTTATCCATTTTCTTTTCAATAAGATGCTTCATTATATTCTTAAATTTGTGCTTTTCTATGTGCTGTAAGTGTTGGATGAAGTTATCACTAGCATGACAACATTCGTTACATTTAAAATCTTTATCTGGCTGGGTTGTTGGCTCTTTGCCAAGAACATGGACTCGATTATTATGTCTTTTCAGCTGGTTGGATTTTGGAAACGATTTTCCACATATTCGGCAATGATACCACATGGTTTTTGGATGTATTTTCTCATGATTCATTAAAGATTCTAAGTTTGGTAATATCTGCCAGCACTTTTTACATTCCAAATCATTTAGTACAGGTTCTTGAGTAATAGATTCAGCAGTTGTGTTTACTATATGCATTATTGGTTCTGCATAATCAATGACTCTGTAGTGCTCTGCATGTAATATATTGCAGTTAGGGTTCAATTTCTGCCTTCCCCGTTTCTTTGGTCTCTCTATGGGATCAAGTTTTTCAAACTTCTCGTACATATCATCAAAGCAATTTAGCATTGCTCTTTCTGCTCTTTCACATTGTTGTGTAAAGAGATATGCGCCCAGAGCTCTATCCACACATTTCTGACATATTTTATTTGGAAAATTTGGATCGTCCACAACCTGAAATTATATAGGATCAAGATTAATATATTTTTATTATACTCTTATTACTACTATCTCATATCAGTTTCCTTGGCAAAATAAGTAATATGAATTCAGTAAAAAAAAACTAACTAACATAATATTCTTACCTTTATGTGATATAAGCCCAAAACTAAGCGTACATATATAAAATAAATAAATAAATAAATATGTTCAGACATTTCAACACACAACGCCATCTAGTCCCAAACTAAGCAGAGCTTGTACTGTGGGTACTAGACAACTGATATTAATACTTATATACTTTTTTTTTTGTAAATACATACATATTATACATAGAAAACACCCAAACTCCGAAACAAACATTTGCAGATCATACAAACATTTGGTCCGACTCAGGAATCGAACCCGAGACCTCTTGCACAGCAGTCGCATTTGCTACCACTATGCCACAGAGGCAGTCAACATATTAGAAACGTAGGCAGAAATACATATTATTTACACATACATACATAACCTGCCTACAGAAATCCATAGGAAACTAAATACATACACTTAATAGTACAAATTCCCAAGTAACTCAATCTTTCTTTACTGCTTAACTGCTGCATCAATACAAATGAAATATGAGATAGAGAAGGACATAGGCTAATCTTTACGACAATAACCAAAATACTATCTTTAGTTTTGAATGAATTAGATACATATACTGACACATAATTGAGCTCATTATACAATTATTTGTTCTGGGTGGAGATTGAACCCATAACCTATGGCTTAGCAGTGCAAAAACACAAAGTCAACAACACTGTCAATGAAATCCTTCCATTAAAGTTAAGTTAGCTACAGTATATAAGCAATGTGTTCTAATTCGACCAAGTTATGCAGATAACAGCCACATCATTAATTCTAGTTATACTGAGTTATACCATGTTGCTTAACTGTTGCTGCTGTTTCCTGCACTTAAAGTATAGATGACATGGCTCTTTTGGCACTATAATTTGTTTTTTTAACTGTAATTAAAATGACTTGAATTGAGGGAGCAAGTCTCATATCTGCCTTGTCTTGCCTTAAACAAACTCGCAAACTAGTTTAAACTATGTTATTATTACAATAGTTATCATCTATAGAGATAAACGGACATAATAAATAAAACATACCTTGAATGGGTGAAAACTGGCAACAATGTCCCTTATAGTGACTTTATATATATTTCCAGTGCCTCCTATATTCATGATCTGATCTAATTCCGATAATCCAGGTGTTATATTTAGACAGTATCGACATACTTTTGATTTGAGCCTTCCCTCTAAGAGAAACTTTATTGCCAATTTAGTCGTCAAAGGCTGAGGAATTTCAAATTCATTTACATCTTTCTTACTAAGAGATGGTAGTTTCAACTGCGGCTCTTTCCTTAACTTTTTAGAATAGGTTTTCTTAGCGTTTAAAACATCTAGAGCCATAAAAATATCGTCGTCCATGATGAGAGGTTATTCTACTTTGATATAAAACTATCTATTCAATTATTACATAATGCAAACATAGATGCAGAATAAGTCATTATACTTGCGCAATTAACTCTATATTTTATAGGAAACCGAATTTTATAAGAGTAATTACATGTATATTGACACCGTCAAATCAAGCGAGTACGAAAATGGCGGAAGAATATAAGCGTCGACAGCGAACAAATCAGCGTTTGAAAGTCAAATTTTGATTACAACGGAATGTCACTCGAAATACATTTTTGTGTATAATGACATTAATTTGTAGTTTTAAAGCAATTTTATTTAATATTTTTACAAAATGAACCAACCTTCCGTCTCAATTTTCAAAATGAAATGAAGTGACATAAAACAATAAAGAAATTGAAGAAAAAGATCATTTACAATTTTCTGCAAGAAACGGAGTGCCTGATTTCAAATATTTTTATATTGAAAACATGAAGTTTTCAAAGGAAGATTTCAACGTAACGTAATATTTTTTTATGAATATTATTTAGTTAAATTTAATTTAATTTTTAAACTAAACTAAAAATTTCCATCAATTATTTTCTACCAAAAAACACATTTTAGTAGAATTTTAGTGTGATCAGTCTTAGTAACACCAATTTACATAAATGTCAGAAATGGACATTTTCTTCTGCTAGCTATTTTTCTTGAAACAATTTACAAAAATCTGAGTTCGTCTGTTCGTCATATAGTGAAGTGAAAATCCTGTGTTAAATGTACATTCTTAGTGCTAAGTGATTGTATGAATCAGTTATGACCTGCTTTCATTTATCGTAAAAGGCTTCAGTTCATCGATACTCTACATACAGTAAGTATAAAAATCTGATTGTCAAGGCTAGTTCTGTACTAACTTAATTATTAATTTGTGTAATTTCGATATCATAGTGTATTTTTTATAGATTTATTTTATAGATCTATAGGGATTCTTGAGGAGAAATAGTTTCATATAAGTTATAAAGTTATTTATAGAGTTGGAGTACGCAATTACAGCTGGGTTTGTTTGTGTAGTGTTTATAGTGTTTGATTTAAATTTAGAACACTCGCATTTGATTTATCTTAAAGGTTGAAGTGGCAATCAAGTTAACTTCCTGCTTTTTATTTTTGATTCCAGCTTTCTTATTAGAGGTATAAACAGAACTCTTTTTATGGTATTAATATTGGAGTATTTATTGTTCGAAAAGATAATATCAAAACAATAATGTGATTTTTTTTTTTATTAAAATCAATATTAATAAACAATAAACAAAGATTGACTGATTGGATTTTTTTTATTTTGTAGTAAATTAAATTATCAATTAGTATCATTGAAGATCATACATAGGAGGAAATTTATTTAAATACTTTTTTTAAATAATTACAGAATAGGTATCTGTGTTCTACTAGTACTACTCGTGCGCGATAACTTGAGTGTTCACACTGCGGGCGTCATAGGGTAGGTGCGCGGGTATGAGGGGAGGGGTGACGAATTCCACACGGGTCTCAAGTTATCGCGCACGAGTAGTACACTGCTGTTATTGTCTATGCCTGCAAGTCTAAATTTAAAAAGTTTCAGTACATGTTACAAAAGTAACAAAAAAGGAGGTTGGTAAACCAAACCTCCTTCTGTATTTACACCAAAAATTTTAACTTTTTGTTAAAATTATTTTATATGCTCTATGGTTTTTGTGAAAGTAAATGTTTATTGAATGTATGTCTGGAGATAAATAGTTTTAATATGAAATAACTTGTGCTATCAGTTAATTATATGTTGTTATCTATTGTTGTACGTATTATAAATATTGTAATTAGATACTTTGGTTGCTATGTAATATATGGTTACAATGCTGAGGGCTTCTGGGTAAATATAACAAATGATGCCGACTCTAAAACAAACCTTTGTTTCTAATATTTTTCAACTTATGTTATCTATACAAATAAAGTTTAGAAATGATTATGATTTAAAAATAAAAATAATCCATAAATGAATTATGCTTCTGGTGTTACAGGTAATAGGTCTGCTCATTTGCCCTCCAAATTATAAAGCAAAAAAAATGAAAGCATATACAGTACTTAAAAAGTACAAAAATCTATGTTGCAAATTCCTGGAATAGCTGACTGATTTTGAAGAGACTTTGACACAGAGTAGTTAATGTATGATATATAAATGATACCAAAAATGTATATATAGAGACTGACTTGTAATGTAGTTGATACTTATAAGGATAAAGTAAAATTGTATTGAATACTAATTATGAGTTTAGGTAAAAGTTGTGTTAATTTGATATTACAAACAGACACTTCAATTTTATTTATTAATATATAAATTTGCGTAAACCTGCAAGGCACCTCTGGTGACTCTGAAGACCTGTGACGCCTCTGGTGTTGCTGATGCTTTATTTTTTCTTTTTTGTAAATAACGCTCCAAAGTGACTCTACTCAGCCTAATACTAAGCTCAAGCACAATCCAACAGTGTAGGCCACCATATTCACTGCGAAAGCAGCTAATGCAATATGGCATCCCACACTATAGTCCATGGACAGCAGTAACCGCTTACCCCGTTAGAAAGTCTGTACTGCCTAATTGCTAGTACTCTTGTTGCTTCATAATGTTCTATATATGAAATTTCTGTTGACTTTATTCATATCATGTGAAATCTTCATGTAAATATTTCATACTCATTTTATATCTGATCGCTAGATACCAGGGTCATTGAACTTGACTAATTATAATTTAATATTAATGACTAGTTACACAGAATGACGAGACTGATTTTAACAGTACTTTCATTGTCAGATAGCTGATGATACAAGATGTACACCCGGGATTGTTGTACCTTTACAACTGACAGACAAAAATTTGATTATTTTATGTAAGTATTGTAAATAGTTTCACATCAGACACTAATTTTATTTATTTGCATAGTTGAATTATTTTTAATAATGTGGGCAGAGGTTCACCTTATGGTTACCCATTTCTCCTCATGAATGCACCTCCTTTCCTGAGAATAGAAAGGTGGAAGGTTGGACTCCAGTGACCAGAGACCTCCTCACTCTTTAGAATGCAATAGAACAAATGTTTAAAAAGGAGGTGGAATTTACGTCTCTGCAGACCGTAACACCTGTGACAGCTTACATTTCGATTTGAAAGCACTTTGTTAGGCTTATGCCCAGCCCGGGTAGTCGGGATCGTAAGTGGATTAACAGGAATTTGAATTTTAAGAAACATACTTCAGCATTTAACAGAGAAAGAAATCCTTGTGCAAATAAAATGAAGTTTTTCGTACAGATTAGATTTTTTATTAACACAAATATTCCCACAAATAAACCTTGAAAAATAGCAGTATTATTAAATAATTTTCCTTATTGACTGCGGTTCTTATCGCCATTTCTGTATTTGTACTGCAATAAACCAACGAATGTTACCTTAAGCTGTGTTTGTGGAGAACACCTTAGCAAAAGCTTTTCTTTTTACCCAGCACGAACACTTTATATACGTAACAGTCAGAACTTATAAGTATAAAAGTATTTTTAACTGATAAAAATCTGTTAAAAGCATTTTTTAACCTGTCTAAGTTAAATGAAACATCGACAATAGCCTCTTTAGCTGGCGCTCGTCGACTGTTCTCACTAAACAGTCACTCTTTGCGCTTAAACAGTCACTCTTCTAACTTTAACCTAATAAGTTTGACTGCACGGTTGGCTAATTGGTTTAAGTGGTCGCTGTGGTGTAAAGTGTAGTGGGTTCAAATCCCACATGGGACAATACTTTGTGTGATCTACAAATTGTTGTTCTGAGTCAGAGTATTCTTTATGTACGTTTCATATATGTTTGTAAAGTCCTCCGCGATACTGGATGCTTATTTCTAAAGCGGGAGTTGTCCTAAAAAAATAATTTAGTAAAAATAGATGGTATCTGAAGCAGCTCTCAAAAGTATTATTGCCTACTTATGTTGAATAGTTTTGATCAACTAAGAGTTCTGCCTGTAGTATATACCTATCATATATAAATATATTCATATACTCAAGCTTCTTCCCCGCAGGGGTACAAAAAGTGACATACTTTTATATTTTGCGGCCTACAGTTAATTAGTTTCGCTCGAGTCCATAAAAGAATGCACCATACAAACATTTACCCTGAACAGTAATAGAATCCCCGTCCTCTAACGGTATTAAACAATATTCAATTAACAAGCTTTAGCGTCACGTTATTCATTCATTGGTTCATTTATGTTTGTCTGCTAAAACTGTATCACAGGAAACTGACTGAACCAATTATACATTACATTATTTGTACACCATAACGATACACCCCTGTGTTGACATATTAAGAATAAGAAATTTCATCTCCCCTATTCATTTCGTGCGTATCGTAACATTGGCCAGAGGTAGTAAACTAATGACGATGTTCTCCTAGCCCATTACGGCCACGGCGGCCAGTCTCAACGGAGACCAGCCCACTACGCAGGAGATGTTATAGTGCAGGAGTGTGTGCGCAAACACAGGTGCACTCTCTGTTGCTTCACTCTCATAATCCGATGGGACGGTTAACTGTAACGGAGTAAACTGCTTAGGACAGCACGTCTAAGAGCAGGAAAACTTGACTTAAACCTTACACCAGTCCGTTTGGCTAGTGGCAGCGTGATATGGTTAACTAAAACCTCTTTACTACGAAGATCGGAGATTTCTATGTCCAGCTGTGAACTTTATTTTATATATAGACCCAGCCAGGGTATACTCTGCCTGATGGGAAACATGAGCAGAATCCAGAAAAAGTTGTCACCATACTCATTGGGAACGCAAATAATGTTGCATGGTGACCCACGCTTTGGCGGTTTATTCAGCCGGGTCCTTTACGAAAACTAACTTATTTATTTGTCCGATAAGAGCCATATTTTAACCAGACGAACGGGGTAATAACACGGAACCGATATCTTTACTTCTTTTTAATCGAGCAACCGCAGATCCCCATCTTCGGAAAATTCAATCACTCGATAAAACCGGGGGTAATTAATAATAATTAAAACTCCGAATAATTAAAACTTTTGTATCTTTAAATCTTTGCCGTTGTTAGCTGACTGTTGTACTATAACTTATTAATCTTATACGCATTTAATAGGCATTCAAACTCAATACTATAAATAATTTCCAGATAAATGTCCGTAGGTATATGTTGGCCAAACAATTTTCCTTATGCCTCAAGAATAACAATATTTCGTCACGTCATCATCAGTCCGCTACAGTTCACTGCTTAAAATAGGCCTCTCGCAGGGCACACCATTGAGCCCGGCATGTTACTTTTTGCATCCAGTCGCTGCCAGCTCTCTTAGGCAAGTCGTTCCGCCATCTGGCTTAAGGACATCCCACATAATGTTTGCCAAGACGCGGACTCCACTCCAAACCGCGCTTACTCAAGTGGTTGTAAATTCTTTGCCATATGTGATAAGCGCATTCCCACTTCAACCTACCAACTTTCATATTTTTTTTATTCTAGATTAAAAAAAATCTTTTTTTTTTTTGATATGGTATGATCTAGACTAGATCATACCCCAATTGTATGGATAATCGTTACTCTAGGTTCGAATCTCGGATACAACAGTTCATTACTGGGCTCTTTATGTTTATATTCTCTACTTATGTATGCTTTAGTACAAGTAACAATAATATTATTTGTTACTATTGAAATTAATTACAAACTATAGATAAAATTATTTTCAAACGCAAGAGTAATCGATGTTCAATTGTACACGAAAGTTTATTGCATTATTATGATAATATATAATTTGCAATTCTAAAGAGGTTTTAATCATGAACTCATTGTTATTAATGCTGTCATTGCCTTACCACAGACAATGGAAGAACTATGAACCTTTATCTATGGAAGCTTTATGACTTAACCACGGAGTAGATAAAAGTATATTAATATATTTTAGTATTAATTATAGTTAAATATAGACTATTAAATGTACGGGAACTTAGTCTAACAGTTCATAAATGGAGATCAGGAAAAAATTGGCCGTATTCTATTTTTCAATCCACAAGTTGCTTTTTACAAAGGGAGAAAGATGCTTTTTAGTGATAAGGTGGCCATTTGAACTTAGCCGTTACATTGATATATCTATAACGAAATTAAACCTATTCATTGGTGTACGATAAAGGTTATTCTATAGTTTTTTCCATAATACCATAGCGCCTATACTACTGAACTGATATGAATTAGATGTCAATAGATTTGCAGTAATGACCTGGGTAACATTCAACTTTATCAAAAGTTTCTACGTGATTGGGTTATAGTTTCTTAATTTTTTTTTGTTGTATGGTATTGAATGGCCATGGAATTGATATTTCACATAACGGGAATTGAATGTTACCGACCGAACACTTGACATACTATAGTCAAATCTGCGACTACTAACCATTGACTCCGCATTGACTTCCCGGTGGCGCAGTTGTAGCGTTCGCCACTGATGTGCTCGAGATCTCGGGTTCGATTTACGGGTCGGACCAAATGTTTGTCTGATCTGCAAACATTTGTTGCAGAGGTTGGGTGTTTTCTTTATAAAATATCAAAGGCGTTCTCAGCACGGGAAGCACCCGTGCGCAATCATTTTAGCGCCGTTTAGTAAGCGCGCAGGTTCATTGAAAGTGCTTCAGTCGGTGCCCTTAACACTGCTGCCCACGTGTGAACCGCAAACCCTGCATTATAGGTAAAGACGACACTTCAGATATTTACGTCGGACTTACAGCTAGAAGAGACCGGCATTTCCTGAGACTGACTCTGGGAAAAAATACCGAAATAAACCACAGAGGTGTCTTTTTTTAAATCCGTGAACATTGATTGAATAAAATTAATAAAAAACTAAGCGAGTACAGTATAGAATCTGGGTTGGCCTTTTAAAGAAAGGACCGCAGTATTGAGTCGGCCGGTCCATACATTCGGTATACGAGCTACAGCCCTCGTGCCGTAGCCATTTATATCAATTGTCTAGTATCCCTGCTCTGCTTAGTTTGGGAATTAATGGCGTTGTGTCAGATGTCCAGAAAATGATATTATTATTGCATATTTAGAAGGCATATTTACTCGGTTAAATGTGAAAGAATGCCGATTTTCTGAAAGACCGCTCCGAACGGGTCTGGCTTGTATGTGATCTCCAACGGAGTTAGTATTCTCTTCCGACTTTGACTTATTTTTAATGCATTCTAACTTTTTTATGTTATAACTTCAAAAATGACTCTTCTCTGCCTGATGGAAAGCTTGATAGAATGGTGGTCACCATCATCAATGCGAACGTGGACAATGCCGTATGGTGACCCACATTAGGGCGGCTTGGCGAGATGCTTTTTCACACCCTGTTTAAAGGACACCCGTATCCAAGGATCATAGTGGGAGGGAAACACACACGGTGTAGGACATGTATTTTTTTGACGTAATAACGTCTTATATATGTACAAGTGTGTTTATGTATATGTACTCTTAGATTATGTCAATTGTGTGTTTTTCTACACAACTATAACCTCGAGGCACCTACCTTCCTATATCTTCACACCCCCAAAGGTTGGCTGGTAGAGAATGCCTTAGGCATTAAGTCTGCTGATAAATAATAATAATAAATATATACTTGAGACATCTAACACACAAAACATACTTATTTTACATAGAAAACATCCAAACTCCGAAACAAATATTTGCAGATCACACAAACATTTGGAATCGAACACGAGACCTCTAGCACAGCAGTCGCATACACTACCATTGCGCCAGCGAGGTAGTCAGGCAGGCAGTGTACATAAGTGCATGAAGTTTTAAATAAATAAATCAATCAATAAACGCCGGCTGCACGCACAAAAAAGCTGAACATTTTGATCAGTGTTCTCATGACGTTATCACATCAAATTATCGTCCGTAAACCGACATTACAGGCAACCAATTTTTAGTGAAAAGGCACTGAAAAATTCAGCTATTCGTAACAAAGGCGGTAATTGTGTTCAAATTCATACGTAATGGTTTGTTCATACTTAATTAGCGACCGCTGACCTTAATAACTGTAAATAATTTTATGTGTACTGTTAACTTTGGTCTTCCGGTGACCGGAAATCCGTAATTTTTGGGTGATTGTTCTTGACAAACTTGTGAGTAAACAAAGAGGTTAAGATAACAGAAGGTGAACATTTTATAGACTTTAATATTGATGATATTTCGGACACCTGACACAACGCCAACTAGTCCCAAACTAAGCAAAACTTGTACTATGGGTACTAGACAAGTGATATGTTGTTCTGCTAGCCGATTATAGCCACGACGGCCAGTCTCAACGGAGACCACCCAACTACGCAGGAGATATTATAGTGAAAAAGTGTGTGCGTAAACACAGATGCACTCTCTGTTCCCTCACTCACATAATCCGATGGGATGGTTAACCGACACGATCGGGGTAAGATCAGGCGCAGGACCGACAGCTTTTAAGTGCGAGACAACTGATATAAATACGTATCGACACCAGAAAGCTCAAGTCTTATCTCAAAAGTATGAAATACTAAACCCAAAAGTATAAAATGACTTTTGGGTTTAGTATTGATCAGAAAAAAAACGCATCGAATAATCTATGAGGGTGAGGGAACAGATAGTGCACCCGTGTTTACGCACACACTTGTGCACTATAATATCTCCTGTTTAGATGACTGGTCTTCGTTAATACTGGCCGCCGTTTAAATCGCCTGGGCATCGTCAATTATATTCCACCACATTCACAAAACGCCATCTATGTAGTAATGATGGCGTAATATGTTATGAGTTCGGCTTTTTCTAGCTGAAACTTGAGGAGAAAGAACGTAAAATAGGTTTATTACAGGGCTTATCGTCTTATTTAAAAACCCGACAGTATTCTCCTAATCTGTTTGTACCACCCAATTTCTACCCTATTTTCTCCAATACCTTTTTTCGATAAATCGTACACATCTACTATCTTAGTGGTAACAAAAACAGTCTTACAGTTTACCACTGACATTTATTACGGTAAATAATCGTTAGCCAACGGCTCCCTGACCTATTTTGCCCCCATTGAGTAAAGGGTCATGGGTTACTTTATGCGTATGCTCCGTCCCTTTCACTCGTGTCAAGTTGTTAATAAGGTTGGTTCTCGTCGGAGACATTGATATGTCGTAAAAACAAGCGATGCGATGGAAAAGTTGATTAGGTGTGGTGGATTGCTGGGATATCTTTGGCTTGTAATACTTATATATCATTACTAGCAACCCGCCACGGCTTTGCACGGGCTCTTTACAGAAAATATGCCTATGTTTTCCCGAGAAAATTTTCGACGTCTTTAATAGATTCGTTATATTTTAGCCAATATACTGAAAAAATTAAGAAATTATATACGAAAACCTGTCTGAAGAATCACTCTATCTATTGGTAAAAACTGCATCAAAATCCGTACAGAAGCTTTTGAATTTATCACGAACAGACAGGAAGACTGACGCGGCGGGGGACTGTTTCATAATATGTAGTGATTAAGCTGAAGGGTTTCTTTGAATAAGCTAATCTCTAGAACTAATGGATCGAATTTACTAATTCTTTAGTGTTGCTTAAACTATTTATCAAGAAAAGCGGTAGGCTATGTAATATTACGCTACGACCAGTTACCATCGATGAAGAAAAGTGCGGTTTTATTGTACTATTGCTGTCCTGATTTTATTTATGTATAGAAGTTATACTCTATGCATGTATTACTGTTAAAACCCCAAACTACGGTACGGTACGAGCCGGCCCATTCATGCCGAAGCTGACATAAATGGACCAGCTCGACCGGAGAGATACCACGGCCTTATAGAGAACCGGTGTGTAACATCGCTGTGTTTCACCGAGTGAGTATAACGGAGGCCCATACCCCAACCCCTCCCCAATTCCTTCCTATTTCCCAAAGGGCCGGCAACGCACCTGTGACGCCTCTTTTGTTGCGGATGTCCATGGGTGGCGTTAATCGTTTACCATCAGACGATACGTCGGCTCGTTTGCTACCTATTCCATAAACAAAAAATCTTAGTAGGCACTTAAGACTTGCGACTCTTGAGATCAAGTCTACTTGCCTGCCAAAAATATCTGTAAAATAACATTAAATAATTCTGTTTTTTTTTTCGTTTGAACGCGCTCGGGAACTATCGGTCCGACAGCTAAAAAATTCATTGTTAGATAACCCAGTTATCTTGAAAAACTATAGGAGTATTATTAAAAATAATTGCGAAAACGTGTGAAAAATATTATTGTGTGCGTTGCGAAAACGGTTTATGAAATAAAAAAGTTACGTAAGCACTTAATTGAGGCATCTTACGCCAAAAATGACTTACGTAATTTTGGAAAAGCGCTGATACTCTTACACTGCCGAACCTATGTTAATCAAACATGTTAATAACCACCGCAAGGAAACTGGCTTTCAAATGAAAAAAAACCGCATTTAAATCGGTTCATTCTTTTGAGAATTACGATGCTACAGATAGACACGAGCACACGCAGACAGTCGACGTCAAACTATAACACCACCTGTTTTGCGTCGGGAGTTAAAAAAGTCCGCAACAATATATCTTCCTATCATCATCATCATCATCAGCCTATCACAGTCCACTACCTATATTTTATGGTAAATTTTCGTTCGTTG
Organism: Hyphantria cunea; assembly: GCA_003709505.1. NCBI lineage: Eukaryota > Metazoa > Arthropoda > Insecta > Lepidoptera > Erebidae > Hyphantria > Hyphantria cunea. The sequence goes on along the minus strand of PKRV01000558.1, from coordinate 148,852 downwards.
TTATAACATCACGCTACGGGCTATAGGAGACGACAGGGTTGTTGGGTCAGCAAGTATAGTTACAAGTAATAATAATAATAATAAGTATATCCCGCGAAAGTGTGGGGGTCGTGGACTATTGAATATCAAGACCCTGCACAATCGCGAGATATACAATCTTAGAGATTATTTTCTACGTACTGATGTGGGAGTGCATCGCAGTGTGGTTACAGTGGATACTGGGTTCACTCCACTCGCTCTGGCTAAAGAGAATTGGCGCAAACCTGTAGTACTTAGTACTAATGATCGCAGGGAGGTATGGAAGGGCAAAGAACTCCATGGCCGGTTTTATCGGGCTCTTAATGGGTCCGATATAGACTTCAAAGCGTCGACCTCCTGGCTACGGTATGGTGATCTCTTCGGAGAAACCGAAGGTTTTGTTTGTGCGATTATGGACGAAGTTATCATGACGAATAACTATCGGAAGTATATCCTAAAGGATGGTACGGTTGATATATGTCGGGCATGTCACCGTCCCGGAGAATCTATTAGGCATATTATTTCTGGTTGTTCTCGTCTTGCTAACGGCGAATATTTGCACAGACACAACCAAGTAGCCAGGATAGTACATCAACAGCTTGCCCTCAAATACAAACTTGTGAATTCAGAGGTGCCATACTACAGGTATGTGCCCGACCCAGTTCTCGAAAATGGTCGTGCTACGTTGTATTGGGATCGATCTATTATCACGGACAGGACTATTGTTGCCAATAAGCCTGATATTGTGGTAATAGATCGATTAGAGCGCCGCGCAATGATTGTCGACATCGCCGTTCCTCATGACGAGAATCTCGTGAAAGTTGAAAAAGAAAAACAATTGAAATATTTGGATTTATCTCACGAGATTGTCGATATGTGGGATGTAGATTCGGCGATCATTGTTCCGATAGTTGTGTCTGTTCACGGATTGATAGCCAAGAGCCTCGACCAACACCTCAAGAGGCTCACGTTAGATGGTTGGATCAAGGGTCTGATGCAGAAGGCAGTCCTTCTTGACACGGCTCGTATTGTCAGGAGGTTCCTTTCTTTGGAGCCCTAACCACCGGTTTCTTGGTCCCTGTACCCGAAGTCGGTGGTCTACTATTTTTTATATTTTTAAATATATATATGTTTTTTTTTATGTATTTAAAAATGTAATTAATATGTATATACAAGTTATAAAGAGAATAATAATAATAATTTATTGTTTCTCTCACACAGTTTACAATTAATAACATAATCATACAGCAAATACAGCTTACATAAATATAACTTAATCTGTGTGAGAGACTGGCATCTGCACTAGGATGACCTGTATTACAGATTACCAGCACTCCATTCTGGATGGTGAATGTATGGTGGGAGGATTAAAGTGAAGTTAATAAAAGCTCTTTAAAGAAAACAGTATGATTAATTAGTGACGGGCTGACTCCCGCGGTGTTAGCACAAAAATAACCGCGAGTAACGCTGCGGGATTTAGCTGGCCTAAAAAAGTAGCCTCAGTTAACCCCTATATCACCATCTACCAGCCAGTTAAAGTCCCTTTAAAATCGGTCCATCCGTTCCAGAGATTAACCAGAACAAAGAAACAGAGAAAAAATGAAAAAATGGTATTTATAACATATACATATGCAGTTTTTAAAAAAGGTTTTTTTTGATATTACAAACAGATAATCCAACTTTATTTATTTGTACTAGTTATCGAATACTCCGGATTCGGTTACGGTACAGTAGGTATATTCCTGTTTTATTTTATTTTAGTTAAGTAAGTCATTTCGGTTAATCTATGACCGGAAAGCTCATACTCTATCGAATGGGCCATCCTGTATTCCATACCCATTACAATAGATTGTAAGCTATAATAAGCTGAAGAGTTGCTTTGTTGGTTTGAACGTGCTAATCTCGTGTTTATTTCACGTCTTTTACCCAACTGCGAGAGAAGGAAGGTTATGTTTTTCGAGTGTATGTATATTTCTTTGGCACGTCGACGCGTGACGCCTCTGGTATTGCGGATGTTCATCAGGCGATATGTCCGTTTGCCCTCTATCCCATAAAAAAAACATATTTTCTACCCCTATTTATTATTAGTAGAACCACCAACTGCCACCTTCCTAGGGACATACCTATATAAGCACGTATATATAAGACGCTCATAGCTCAGTTGCACTCGGTGATTAGAAACAATTTCCAAGGGTAAACAACGACGTCGCGGTCACTACCTGGATGGATGGCCACTGGTGATATGTTACCATGAGCATTTCCGTAGTTCGGAGGTCACGTGAAGCAGTCGGTCCCGGTTGTTATCATAGGATAACAGTCGTGAAGCTTAGTTGGTGGTCTTTGGGCGGCTTAAAAAGATCTAACACAAGATACGTAGCCACAACGTTGTCTTGCCAATCCCCAACCCGCACTCGGCCAGCGTGGAGACGTATGGGCCTTGACCTTCTCCCGAGAGGAGACCATAACCCAGCAGTGGGACATTATGGGTTGTTGATGATAATGATATTAGCACGTGTTTAAGCAGTCAGGTCAGGTCAGTCAGGATCGCACGTCTGTATTTAAGATGTATTAGCTATTATTATTATGAAGTGACCTCTTCTAATTATAACAGTAAAAAATCAACACAATTAAAAAAAAACGCGCACGACGGTTTCCTTACCATTATCGTGTGGGAGCCATTTTCAATATTAATTTTAATTGTTTTTGATTTTGGTATTTTTTTGTTATGGCGATAACGGAAAGGGACACATCATCTGTGAAAATTTAAACTAACTGTCATGGTTCATGAGATACAGCTTGGTGACATTGGTGACATACAGACGGATAGACGGACGGATGGATTGACAAACAGACGGACAGCAGATTCTCAGTAATTTGGGTGCGGAACCCCAAAAAGCGACGTAATTATTATTATTATGTTTATGCATTGTTTTTTAGTTGGTTATTGTAGCTTTAGTATATGTTCATCGTCTGGCAATAACATGAAAACAAACATAAAACAGCGCACGCAAATATAATCCTTAATTTAATCAATCAAAGTCCAATGTACTAAAACATTCAGCCGCAGACTAATTGTAAAGTCCTTATTTTGTTTGACATAAGGTTTATTTTTAGCCGTGAACAAGGTCATGATGAGCTCATTAGGATCTCGGATGTTATGATGCATGTGGGTGTCGGATTCCTCAAGTTAGTAGACATTGGCAATGAGCATACTATGATACCTAGAACTCTATGCAATAATAATCTCTTTGTCCCAATATCAATTAGAAATATCTAGATGACCAGAGCTTTGATCGGACATTTTTTTTTGTTAAACTTTCTAAAAATGTAATAATAATAATAATACATCGCTTTATGGTACACCAGATAATTAAGTACATAACTTAAAGCTAGGTAGGTCGGTAGTATTGCTCAACGGCAATCTCTTCCAGGCAACCGTGGGATGGGAATAAATTAATGTATTGGGCAGATGTATGATGTAGTGTCTGGCGCCTTAAAGAGTAATACGTAAGATGAAAAAAAAAAAGCATTAATAATACATGCCATCCTAGCTAGATCGATTTATCACCTCGAAACCCTTGCATATTAAATTTCATGGAAATCGTTGGAGTCGTTTCCGTCATTTAGATTAAAAATACAAGAATTACTCCGTTAATTACTGTTTAATGGCAGTTTGGAACTTTTATATATTCACCACCAGCCTATCGCCGACCACTGCTGGACACATGGCTTAGTCAATTGCACGCCATTTAATTTAATCTTCGACTTCTCGCATCCATCTTCTGCCAGCTACCTTGCGCAAATCGTGACTCCACCTAGCCTATAGACGCCCTACTACACATCGTTTGCCGAGATTCGGTCTCCATTCAATAACACGTTTATCTTAACGATTATTTCTATATTAATTTTGGCTATTTCCCTGTTGATAGAGATCCTAATACTAACAATAGAGTAATTGATTGTTAGGGTTCCGTACCTCGAAAGGAAACCAACGCAATCATAAGATACAGCCGTTTATGCTGTAAATTTTCGACACTCGCAAGGGAATGTAAACCTACAGGGTACTTCCCGTGAACTCAAAATCTTGAAAATTAGTACGAAGCAATGTGTTTTAGCACAGATGAACGAAAAATGGCGAAAATTCAGGTTTGTAAGGAACCCTCAGTGCGCGAGTCCGACTCGCACTAGGCCGGTTTTTTTCTCTTATATAAGGATATAAGAGAAAAAGGTTCAAGGGAACGGGCGACCTCAGCACTTGATAGTTTTCGTTAATTTTACCAGATGACGTGATTCTTAACATAAATGTCAGTTACATTTGTCTTTTTCTGTGAAAGTTGTCATTTATTTATTGAAAATTATATAGTGGATGGTCTCGATCTCGTAATATGGGTTCCCCTAACTTTTTTTTAAATATTCTATAATGTAAGATTTTAATGGTGAAAATTTGGTGGTCCAGTTATGTCGTAGCCTAATTCAATTCAAAGAAACAAATCTTTCCTCTGTATAATATAAGTGCAGACTAGCTTTTCTATCGTGTGATGAATTTGTGTTGTATGATGACGAGCGAACCTGATGTTAAGCTAGAGTCCTCGGGTTCAGCCGCGAGGGGGCGACGTTACGCGTGTGCCGTACGTCGCCTAAATTAAGAGTTTACCATCAGACGACGGAGCCCGCATCAGTGCGGGCAGGCGCTGGGAGGGGTCCGGATGGCGTAAGAAAGCGGTTCACCGAGAGTGGCACATCGTGTGGTTTTAGTCGGTTCGATTCCGACGCACCACCCCGCCGCAAACCCCGGTGGAGTGAAGGCCAGAGGGGGTTTCCACACGTAAAAAAAAAAGAAAACATGGGTTGAATTACAATTCATTACAGCCGGCTATGGACAACCACAACACCAGAGGCGCCACAAGCGCATTGCAGGCCTTTGGGGATAAGGGGGAAGGGTTGGCGTATGTGCCTACATTATTCTCACTCATTCGGTAAAACAATGCAGGCGCTGTTTCACACCGGTTTTCTGTGAGGCAGTGTATCACTCCGGTCGAGCCGGTCCATTAGCGGAAGCGTGGCTCTCCCACGGTTTAGTATTTACAGGAATAACGGTGTATCGGTTATTCCCATCGGCCCATGTGTTATTCTGATATATAAGCTATATTACTGTGAAGTAGCATCTAAGCCCGTTCACTAGTTTTTACGATAAAGAGTAACAAACATCAGTACATACAACACAATCTTTCGTATTTATAATATTAATAGTATAAATTACACCCAGACACAACATATGATGTATCATCTTTTCACATACAAATATATTTTCTTGACTTGGAATTGAACCCACGTCCTCCCCTTTAGCAGTCAGGAAATTGAACTGTTCAAACCCAACGTCCGCCAGCTATGAATCCTCTTTTGTCTAGTAGTTTAACAACCGTCTGATATTGGTGATAATGACAGCAGTGAATCACCATTTTATCATGCCCTGAATCAATTTTCGGTAATGTTTGTTTCCAATGTATCCGTTCAAGAGTTGAAGGTCTCTACCCGATATATCTCTTGTTTATACTACAGTCCAGTCGTGTTCAAAATCAAATCGATAATAATATATATAATTCTCGTGTCGCGGTGTTAATTACCAAATTCCTCCTAAACGGCTGCACCGATAAATCTTTATGAAATTTTGTATGCATATCGGGTAGGTCTGAGGATCGGCCAAAATCTTCTTTTTATACCTCTAAATGATAAGGGTAATTTTTTTTGCCCATACGACGTTATCCGTGTCAGCTGATAACGTACATAAAAGTGTTATAAACTTGTTATGGACCCTGTTTAGAGTGGCAAAGCTTGGAAGAGAAGACGAACCATCTACTATCAATGAAGCACATTATGAAAATCTTAATCTAGCTAATCATTTGATTTAGATACTCTAGAACTACATATTTGTCATGTTTGAGATCGCTCAAACATGACAATGATTATTATCGATAATCTCTATGCATTCCATCACCCGGAGTACAGTCGTTATGCTTGCTTTACATATAAAAGATGGGTGTCCGGTATCCTCACATCACAGGTGAAACACAGCGTAAGCGATGTTTCACACCGGTTTTCTGTGAGGCGCGGAACCACTTAGGTCGAGCCGGCCCATTTATGCCGAAGCGTGGCTCTCCTACGGTACGCAGGTACAATTAATTTTACAATCGATGTGTTTAGACTGAAGCTAATCTCAGAATAGAATTACTATACAACATTGGTTAGTGACGTAAGCCAGTATCCAGACATCGGAGAATAATAGAGAAACAAACATAAGTAAATAAATAACCTGAAAAAAACATTAGAAATGTGCGTCTCATTATCAACGAAATTTTACTGTTTTTACCCGATTGCGAAAGAAAGAGGATTATGTTTTTCGAGTATATGTATGGATGTATATTTCTTTGGCACGCCTTAACAGATTCGTCTTAGTCGTAAGAGTGACACTGAGTACATTATCATCTTCCTAGCCTTTATTATTCCCAAGATTTGCGGTCGGCTACAAGTTCAACCGGTTTTACCTGAATATCAGTTTTTATAAGAAGCGACTGGCATCGGATCTCCGCAACCCTGAGGGTGAACTGAATTCCAAGGTTGTACAAGTTTTCAGTATATTTGAGGGCACTGATTGCCCAATAACGATTGCCATAGATGTTCATGACAACCGGGACTGACGGCTTAACGTGCTCTCCGAGGCACTGGCCGGAACCACCACAATATTCCGTACTCCGGGCTGCTATTAAGAATTTCTTGTAAGAAAAACCTTACTTCTTTCGCAGACGGGAAAACATAATTTACTAATGAAATAATTTTAAGTCATAACTGACGATGAAATTCTTACAACACTTTCTTCAAACACCAACTAATTGCATTTGTTACTAAAAATAACGAGACATAAAAAAAATGGCAACATTTCAAACTCTGCGTTTATTTTAAGCTTTGTTTTTACGTGAAATTTATTTGTTTTACATATAAAGACTTCTTTATATTTCTTATTTTCTTTACATTTATTATATTACACGTTAGTATTGTATGTACACATAATTATATTCATATATATCAACTCTGAAAATAATAATTGATCACTAATATTTTATTTATTATTAATTAGTTGTATAGTTACTTCAGCATCATAACATGTGTTTATATATAAAACAATATACATAAATGTTGTATCTCTGTAAAGTACAAAGTAATTATATGTGAAGGGCATAATAATAAATCAGTCTGTTTTTTTCTCCACAGGGGCGGCACGTCGAGATAATGCGCGCGCGCAGATAGATAATCGTATCGCAAAAGCAACTGTGACTACTGTGAGTATTGCAGATAGTGTTATGTTTCACTCGGATATTTATCAAACGTTTAATATTTACTGACCATAGTTTCAGATAATCAAATACAATAGATTACATGAAAGTTAAAGAGTATGCAAGTTGTTGCCACCTGATTTCCATTTTATTAAAATGCTTCAATAACTAACGTAGTACAAAAAAAAATCACTCAAGGAGACCATTGAAGGCTTGAACTTAAACATAGAAATCGTTCAAGGTGTACATCTAAATAGATGGAACTGGAAGTTATGGATCGACACAGGCAGACAGTGGATTTAGGTGTTTTCACCTAATTCACCTCGACAATACAGTACAACTGTGGCGTCTGTATGTGTCGCTCTTTGATTTCTAAAATTTATTGTTAAAAATAATTCGGGACTGGATTAAGAGGCTAGAGTTACAGTTAAACGAACTATATTAATAGTATTGGCTAAAGCATCGTTGACTAGGGCGACCAGTCAACCCAAGCAGCACCCTTTCACGAGTATGACGCATGGACCAGCTATCATCTCCCTTGCCATATCAGAGGGAAGGGAACGACTCGCCCCACGGCGACACCGCAAAAAATGACATTTTAGTGAGCATGACGAATCATAGTCGAGATACTAATAAAAATCGCTACTAATCAAATTGCCATAACAATCGCCACGCATTATTTTCAACTAACAAAGGTTTGTTAATTGTTAATAGTTAAGCTCAATAACAGGAGAAAGAAGTTTATGTGTATATAATAAACAACTTAATTTATGACTGTGCCCATGACTGTTTATCGTTCAGGTAATCGCCGATCGCATAGTAGGACTTCTTGATGAGGTGATTTTTTTACAGTTAGCTTGAATTTATCAACGGTAAGGTCAATTACATCTGTAGGAATTTTATTATAGAAACGTATACCAAGACCTTCCAACGAGTTTAGACTTGCTTCTCGTATTAATACTGTGTACATCACTTTTTTATTATAATCATTAATATATTGTCTAACAAACATAACATTTGCTAATATATACTGTGATGCAATGGTTAAAATACCTATATCCTTAAACAAGATTCGAAGAGACTCTAGCACCTTAATTGTAAATAGAGCGGATGGCCTGTTTTTGTAGAACAAAAATCGTTTAAATATCAGCCTCCTTAACCCAAAGTAATATACCATAGGACATGACGCTGTGAAAGTAGCTAAAATAAACTAACCTAGCTCTGTCTGTATCAGTGAGTTGACGTACCTTCCATACTGCACAAGCAGCCGAATTCAAAAAACGAATGAGGCCTATGTTTAGTAGTGGACTTTGAAAGGCTGCTCATGTAATGTGATGATATGATTCTAGGAGGAAAGGAGAGCAGCGATGTCTCAAAAGTCATCAACACACTTGTGAATCTTGCCCTGATCAACTTTGACTCTGTTCAGAACTTAAAGTGTTTGGAGTACCTCTCATTTTATTGCTAAGTAGAGTTCTGAGTTGTTGTTCGTTGTTCTAGGTGACAATATGGCGTCAGTGTGGAAGCGGTTGCAGCGTGTTAACAAGCGTGCTGCGAAGTTCCAGTACACCGCGTCATACCATCGGGTTGACTTGGAGACCTCACCTAAATGGTAAGGGTTTTGACACTATAATCGCCGTAATGACCTCATGGTCTAGTATATAATGACCCGAACTGAAGCGAGAGGTCGTGGTCGAGGAAATAATAATATGACAAGCAGAATCGTTTTAAAGGTTCCGTACATCGAATAGAATAAACGGTACTATTAAAGGATCACTTTGTTGTCCGTTTGTCTTTCTCTCGCCTTTTTCTCAGGAACGCGTGACCGTATCAAGCTGAAATTCTTATCAAATACTCAGGTCTACCGTCCCTTGGAGCTTCCCCAACTCAATCAAAAGATACAACCGTTTATGCTGCAAATTTTCGACACTCGCAAGTTAATCGAAATTTGAATTTGGTACAAAGCAATGTCTTATAGCACAGTTAAATCAAAAATTGTGAAAAGCAAAAAAAAAAACATTTATGTCGTATAATGTACCTATAGGTTTCTAGGGAACCCTCAGTGCGCGAGTCCGACTCGCACTTGGCTGGATTTTTCTGTGTCTAATTTATTTCAAGTCCTGTTTGTTCGTTTTCCACTGATGCTGAGTGGACATTTCGAGGTCACCTTTCACCCTAGCAGAATCATGCCGGAGTGTCGGCGCGAGCCCTATAAAATGCAGCGCCCTTGTCTGAATAGAATAGGAACGTTAGGGTTCCTACACAGGAGTGGGCCACCTACAGACAGTGGGTGACCCGAGGTACGTTGTGGTTCCAGGTTTTTCCTTTCTAGGGTGCACCTGGGTCCTGGTACCCGCGATGGCGTGCGGTTTTAGTCGGTTCGAGTCCGACACGCCACAGCAGGTGGTATCCGAGGGTATATCCGAACGGACAAAAAAGAAAAGGAGAGGTGTACGCCAAATGGCAAACTGATAATTATGTTGCCAACATCGTAGTTATCAGATTAACTATTAATATACATGAAGTTTTATTGCATTACAATAAATATTAACTGAATTGTGTAGTATTGTATAGTACAAAACTAGCTGACCGGGCAAACGATTTGCCATAAAAACAAAAAAGAAATATTCAGGGGTTTCGAAGAGGGTTGAAAATTTAGATGTGTGTTTTATTAATGCTGTATCATAAAAAAAATAAAAACGAAAAAAAATATCAAAAAAATAAAAGAAATATATTTAGGGTTGGACATACCCATACTTACCCTTAACATTTAGGGGTATAAGAAATAATTGTTGTCCGATTCTCAGACCTATATCTCATGAAATCAAGTAAAATTTAAAGGGAGGCTATTTTTGTATTAATAACTTAAATGTATTACTTCAGTGCGCCCTTGTCGTGTCGCGGGAGCATTAAGTTGCAAGCTGCATTTTATTGTTTAATTGATTCAATAAATATTTAAATGCAGACACAAGGTTATTACAAGGTTACTCTAAAGAGTATTTTAAAACAAGTACAATTTATTTAAAAAATACCCGGCTGCGTCAATGTCTGTCATCTTTGTTAAGTTCAGTTTTTTTTAAAATAAAAGTTGTAAGTTATACGTATTCGTAATCACCGTTAAAAGCATCGAATCAATTTCTTCTTCCTTATTTATTTTTTTTTAATCTAAAAAGAATCGAATTCTCAGGATTAGAAACAAAAAAAAGTTCATTAAAATGGGTTCAGCCGTTTAGAAGGAGTTGAGTGACATAAACACGCTCAGAAGATTTTATTTAAATAGATTATTAATAAGGGATCGCATTAGAAACGAGGTGATCCGACAAAGAACCAGGGTCATCGATGTAGCCCACAGGATTAGCAAGCTGAAGTGGCAGTGGGCTGGCCACATTTGCCGAAGAACCGATAACCGTTGGGGTAAACGAGTTCTTGAGTGGAGACCGCGTCTCGGCAAACGTAGTGTAGGACGTCCACAGGCCAGGTGGAGCGATGATTTGCGCAGGACGGCTGGCAGGAGCTGGATGCGAGAAGCCATAGATCGAACTAAGTGGCGTGAAATTGGAGAGGCCTATGTCCAGCAGTGGACTGCGATAGGCTGATGATGATGATGATGATTATTAATATTTTAAAATGCATACACAGAATAAGTAATCATTGTAATGTGTATGTACATTAAATGAATTAATACTATAAGTAAACACCGAATAAGAGAATAATTGTTGGCTCAACCGGAGTTACCAACGCCTCACAGAAAACCGGCGTTAATAAACTCACAAGTTTCCAATAAATGATACTGGTTTTGTACTAGTTCTTAACCTAGTTTCGTGCTGGTTGTCGTGAATAGCAATTGTTATTGGGAAGTCACTAATATATGGTTCGTATTGTCACCAATACGACCTTCAAATCTTGAAGGAAAGAGCGTACTCCTTGTTAAAAGGAGTAATACTACGGTCTCACAGAAAACCGATGTTAAAACGCGCCTGCACTGTGTTTCACCGAGTGAGTGCGGATACCGGAGGCCCATCCCCCTTCCACTCCCTCATAGGCCGGCAACGCATTTGTGACGCCTCTGGTGTTGCGGGTGTCCACGGTAATCGCTTACCATCACGAGTTACGTCTGCTCGTTTGCTCCTAATATCATAAAATAAACTCAGTACCCTCAAATATACTGATATACCTTTTTTTTTTACGGGGTTTGTGGCGGTGTGGTGTGTCGGTATCGAACCGACTAAAACCACACGGTGTGCCACTCTGCGCCTGAGACGGGAGAGATCCGGGAACCGCTTTCTTACGCCATCCGGACCCCTCCCAGCGATATATACCGACAACTAGTTAAACCTTCGAGTTCTAGGCCTAAGGCCAGTCAAAAGTCGAAGGTCTAGGCGAGTTCAGTCGCTTTTGTTGCTTTTTACCGGGTGAATGAATGACCTTCGATGCCTTAAACGTCAATCGGTACCGATTGTTGTACTTCCTTCCTCCTTCCTTCTAATATCTCTCTCAATAAAATAATAGTTAATAAACCATGCATTTACTCACTAGACATTATCTTATCTAGTTAAGCGCGGTTAATTTCACGGCTAATCTCACACCATTTTTATGCATCACTTTTATCCAAGGTAAATGTTGCACCGATAAAAAATAAAACATTCGTTGATGTATAATTAGTTTATCTTATGTTCATTTTTGTCAAATACACATAAATTGATTACACTAAATAAACGCGCTCATAGCCCAGTTGCACTCGGTGATTTGACAATCACCGAGGGTAAGCAACCACAACGCGATCAGTATCTGGAAGGGTGACCGCTGGTGGCATGTTATCATGAGCGTCTCCGTGATTCGGAGGTCACGTTAAGCAGTCGGTCCCGGTTGTTATCATAGGATAACAGTTGTGAAGCTTAGTTGGAGGCCTTTGGGCGGCTTAAAAACATCCGACGTCAAGATTTACGTAGCCACAGCGTTGTCTTGCCGGTCCCCAACCCGTACTCAGCCAGCGTGAGGACGTATGGCCTTAACCCTTTCCTGAGAGGAGACCCGAGCCCAGCAGTGGGACATTGTGGGTTGTTGATGATGATAAAATAAACGCACTCGGAACTATTTAGTCTGAAGGTCTGTAGAATAAAATTGGAGTGTCTGTTTGTAATATTAAAATAACCGCTTTTTGCTAAATGCATATGTATGTATCACGGTACTTATACGAAAATATCATATTTTACCATTTTTGTCTGTCTGTCTGTTTGTTCTGGAACGGCTGGACTTCAACGGGACTTTCACTGACAAAATACTGATGATATAAGGAGTAACTTAGGCTACTTTTTTAGAACAGCTTCGCCCCCTCTCGTTACTCTCGGTTACAACCACAAACGCTTGTAATACCGCGGGCTCAGCTAGTATAAACAGATGCGACCGAAACCGAACCTGGCGCTCCCTAGAAAGTAAAACCCTGGAACCCCGACGTACAAACAGTTACCCTAGCATCTTTTACTTATCAAAGACTGCCTTGGTGGCGCATTGGTAGCATACGCGACTGCTGTCCATGAGGTCTCGGGCTCGAATTCTGGTTTGGATCAAATGTTTGTATGATCTGCAAATATTTGTTTCGGAGTTTGGGTGTTTTCTATGTATAATATGTATGTATTTACAAAAAAATTTATTTATGTATTCATATCTGTTGTCTAGTACCCATAATACAAGCTCTGCTTAGTTTGGGACCACAAGGCGTTGTGTTAGATGTCCGAAATATAGTAAAAAAATGATTAATGCATTATTGATATTTGTCACAGGAAACCCAACAAACTTAGCGTGGTGTGGACCAGGAGATCCAGGCGTGTGATCACAGACCCTTTAGAATGGGAGCCGTCTTTGAAGGATCCCCTCAAGTAAGTTGTACATACCTCTTTTAAATCCCTATAAAGCTATTTTTTTAAATTATTGTTGACTTTTGTAATACTTCTTTTTGTATTATGATTTTAAGCTTTTGTAAATTTGTTTTTTTTATTGGTGTAAATTATTGATAGACTTTTTGCTTGATTGATGTTCACGGACTTAAAAAAAATCAGCGAAGTTGATGAAAATCGAAATCGAAATTCATCTGTCTAACTATTACGGCAGCGAAGCGAAGTCTTAGTAATACAAACCTATCGATTCCTCATTCGTTAAAATCGGTTCAGTTGTCTAAACGCTTCGGTGGAATATAAAACACACAGACTGCCAAAACTATTTACCCTTAGTTTTTCCGTAGTCGGACAAAAAAAGGTTAAGTAACTTAAAAATATTATGCTGAATTCATCGGTAAGACGGTCTATTTTCTCTCGAAATATAGCTAATTTGACATTTTTCACAGTGGCTTAGAAGAATCTTATTTTTTGTTTTTTTTTCCTTTAAAAAGTCCCGCTCTAGAAGTAAATTCTGTGTCGCGGGGGTCATACAAACCTATATGAACGGGCTCATAGAAAACCCAGACTTAGAATAACAATTTGTTGATCACACGAAGTGTTGTCCCATATAGGATTTGAACCCACAACACTTGGCGAAGTAGGAAGCGGCGTGGCGACAGCTAAACCATTAGATCATACGTACAGTCATATGTAAAAATCAAAGTAAATGCTAATTAAGTGAACATTTTCCAATAGACTCCGACATATAATAGTCGCTACGGGGGTTATATACAAATACCTTTTGGCTAAAAATAGTCGGTTAAAAGGAATAATATGAACAGTATTTTTCGCTGAAATCAGAAAAATCTGCGACTGTGACCTTGCATTGCCACGATACAATTGGTTGCGTCCGACGCAAATAGTTCATTGAACTTGTATGTATTTAATTAATGTACGTGGAATGGTCGATAGTCGCATTGTGTTATTACCGTTTTCTCAGCATTGTTACGAAAGTCGCAAATTGCATGGACTGTGTTAAAAATGGCAATAGATTAAAAAAATCTCTGGAAGCGCTAAGCCAATTCGCTCTAAGAAAATAGTGACGCACTCAGATATGTCAGTTTTGAAATTTTCGTAATAAAATGATCTTTTCTTGTAACCTGCACCCTTACCCAAAACGCAAGTGTTTCGCTTCAATTCTCATTCTACAATCGGTAACGCCTCTATTCTCTTGTATCATTAGCTAATATTTTGTTTTGGACACGTGACTTAGAGTTGAGATGACGTCATATCCATACATTTGTTAGTTTTGTAATAACATTTATATTAATGGAATATCAACTTAGCTAGGGAGATTATTAATTCGAGGTTTGATTAATGAGTGTTGTCAATGAGTATATACCCCTCGATTTGGAATCTCTTACGCACCAAATTGGGTACATCAAAATTAAATATATATATATACGCAGTCGGCTTTTTTTAAACAAGTCATTACTTGTTTTCTTAACACGAATGGACTTCAGTTACTTCGATGCGATGTGAAGTATAAACCGAAGTGTTCTAAAATAAAAAGAAGATACATAAGAACCGAATAAATGAAACAAGTTTACACTTTCATACACTATGTTTATGGCATAAGGGGCAAAGGAGCTAACGTATCGCCTGAGGGCAAGCGATTACCGTCGCCCATTATTCTCACTCACTCGATGAAACACAGCGCAAGCTCTGTTTCACACCGGTTTTTTTGCTAGTCCGTGGTATCGCTCCGCTCGAGCCGTAATTTTAGATTCGAAATAAGAGGCTTTTTGCTTATAGCCATCAACATTTATTTTAAACAGCATACTTTTCATCAACAACCCATAATGTCACATTGCTGGGCTCGGGTCTCCTCTCAGGAAAGGATTGAGGCCATACGTCCCGACGCCACCAGCGGTCACCTATCCAGATACTGACCACCTCGTTGTTGCTTACACTCAGTGATTGTTTCTAATCACCGAGTGCAACTGGGCCACACCCAGGCACAAAACAAAGGCACAAAATTCCTGGTGGGATCGAACTCGCGGCATCTAGCAGTCAGGATTGCTAACCAGGCTTGTTGAATATTAAATATATACAATTTTGTATTATCTATACGTATACTATATTAAATAGTATTCCTATTTACGTATATATAACGTAACGCCTAAAAACTTATCAAGAAGAAAGTATTTCATTAAGATTTTCATTATAACTAAATGGCAGTTTCATTTAACTTAGCGGCAGCGTTCTAATTAGAGATCATGTTTAAGATTAAAAGGATACTGTAAAGGGTTAACTTATAAGTAAAGTTAGTTATATAAAGAAAAAATATTATTTTTTTGAGGTTAGTCTCCAAATGAGTTATTTTGGTTCCATCCCTAAAGTTACAACTATTTATATGACCTACAAATTCGTTGTAAGTGTGCAAGTTGTGTGAATGCTCTTTGTATTCGTTTCATTAATGTTTTGACGTGTATTACGTCTTTAAATCGACGAACGCTGGCTGCACATCAAAAGCATGACTCACTGTCACATTCCGCCTGATCCGAGCGTGCAAGTGAGAGCTCGGAACATGCGATAGAGAGCTACAATCGAATCGTACGTGGTTTCCATTCAAGAGCCTTTTTCACCCCATCGCCCATCGTTTCTCCCTATGTGCCCTGCCCACTGCCACTTCAGCTTGCTGACTCACTCTGCTATGTCGGTCTTTAGTACGTCTACGGATCTCCTCATTTCTGATTCAATCTGGTAGAGAGACCCCAAGCATGTAACTGACTTAACAGGCAACCAATTTTTTTTAAAGACCTCCATCTCTCAGTATATTATATTCCTATTGCAGGCATTGCCTTTTTATTAAAACCAATAAGAAATGACTTCAGGTTTTTCTCCGTCAAACTTATAAACTATTAATTACAATATGTATTTTCTATCCGCAGAGGCACAGTAATATACACAGTGCCAGAGAACCGGACGGTAGCTGTGACACTCTTCAAGGACTCACGCACCAATGAGCTGGAGGATAAGGACTGGACCTTTGTGCTAGAAGATGTAAGTATATAATATTTTCTACGGGCCTTTTCGATACAGTATGACATGACTGGGGTTTTCTTGTAAGCTGCTACTATGCGGCTAAACTAATTTTCTGACTTCCACAAACTGAATACTAGAAAATATCGAAGTTCTGTAGAAATACTGACTACACAGATGGGGGTTAAAAAGGTCGTGACTTTGGGTGTTCTTTGTGTTCTTTTCATGTATGACTGAAAAGTCCTCCGAGTTTCAGTAAATATTCTTAATGCGTGAGTTGTCTTTAAAAATACTGCTGTCGGACTCTTCTGTAATGTGTCTGCCTCGTTGGTCTAGCGGTTGAAGTATGCGACTGCCAATCAAGAGGTCTCGGGTTCCGATCCCGGATCGGCCCAAAAGTGTTATTCAGTTTTTCTGATCATATAAATACTTAATAACAGCTCGGAGTTTGGAAGTTGGGGTCTGAACCCCCGTGCCTCGGAGAGTCCGTTGAGACTGGCTGCCGGGCCGTGATAGGCTAGGAGATCATCAATATGTCTTTTTTTATATAGGACTTATACCTGATGGAAAGCATTAGCAGAATCCAAGAGTAGCAGACAAAGCAGTACAGTGACTCCCACTATGGCGGTCTATTGAGAAGCTCCTGCATCATTGCATAATCTCTGTTAATTCACTCCCAGTTCTGAGTTCAAGGTTTGTTTCCTGGTGTTCCAGGTTTCAGTGACCGGTAAACGTCGTCGTTTAGCTGTGTGTTCCATCAACATGAGGAAGTACGCGAGCCTGGAGCCTTCGCAGCGGTGCCTGGTACTAA
Source organism: Hyphantria cunea (assembly GCA_003709505.1). Taxonomy (NCBI): domain Eukaryota; kingdom Metazoa; phylum Arthropoda; class Insecta; order Lepidoptera; family Erebidae; genus Hyphantria; species Hyphantria cunea. The sequence goes on along the minus strand of PKRV01000558.1, from coordinate 131,777 downwards.
CTCTGGAGCCCACCACGCAGAAGATCGTCGCAGCCTCCATTCATCTCACTCTGCATTGTGTGCTGTTGAGAGAAGGGCAGGCCACGTGAGTTGAAACATGATTTGTTGTAATTTGAACCTTATTCGCATTTCATTTCACTGCCTCATCTTGCGTATGCGACAACTCGGATCGGATCAAATGTTTGTATGATCTGCAAATATTTGTTTCTTAGTTTAGGTGTTATCTATGTATAATATATTGTATGTATTTACAAAAAAAAGTATGCATATGTTTATATCGGTTGTCTAGTACCCGTAGTACAAGCTCTGCTTAGTTTGGGACTAGATGCCGCTGTGCGTTAGATGTCCAAAAATATTTATTTTTATTATAATATTATTTCAATAAAACTTTATCTATGAATATAATCAATCATCAACAACCCATAATGTCCCACTGCCGGGCTCGCGTCTCCTCTTTGGATTGGGTTAAGGCCATATGCCCCCACGCTGGCCAAGTGCTACTAACTAAAACTTCTTCTTAACTGACTGATTCATCAATGCCACCGAGGGAACAAAGTTTAATTTTTTGTCAGTTAATTTTTTTTATAGTGTAAGCACCAATTAAGACAGAATTTTGGGAAATTGAAAGCAATGGTTGTATGGAAGTTGCAGATTTTAGGAACTTTTTAAATTTATTAGCTGGTCAAAGTGACTCAAAAAAACTCAAGTAAGAAATAATCAAGCCAGCGAAATACCTTCTTTTAAATATTAGTTATAACGAAACACAGAAAAACCTGAATTGAAAACCATTTTTTAAAGTTCAATCTAAAACGGCTGATCATTTACAGAGACGAGGACATGCAGTCGTTGGCTTCACTGCTATCAGTGAACAACAACTCGGACATAGCCGTGTTAGAAGACTTAGATGAAGATGATTACACACTGTCCGACCACTCTACGAGACAGGTGAGCATGCGCTTTTACCTGTCTCCATGGGCGATATAATCGCGACGGGTCCGCGCTTCTATCGTCGGGCTATCTCCACGAACGAACGATTATTCTTTCAGCTTATGGTCATGACTCGTGACGGAATCGATGAGTGTATAGAAATGCGTGACATGACGATACTATCGCCGCGTTTCCGTCGCCCCTAGAGAATGATATTTTTTCGTACAATCTTAAGTACCAGAGTATAGGGTTGATAGGAGTATATAGGTTGCTACAGAAAAATATGATTATATTTTTGGTTTATTGTTATCCCCAAAGGGTGTAGGAGTTCATACAGGCATATCAAAAGTATTTTTATTTAAAGACTTTTAATATATCTAGTTATACTACATATGGATACAAATAAAAAAAAAATTCATCATCATCATCAGCCTATCGCAGTCCACTGCTGGACATAGGCCTCTCCAATTTCACGCCACTTAGTTCGATCTATGGCTAAAAAAAATTCGAGCGTGTTGTATTCTTGTTTTATTAAAAGCTTTACAGAGTTGCCATAGCAAAAAAATTAGTTGATATTTTTAGTAAATTTAAATTAAAACATTTGAATTTAGTTTTTAAAATTATATAACTTTTTTATTAGTACAAAACTAAAGAAAATTGACTCTAAACTACATTTAAATAAATCGTATCGTTTTTCTCCACAGATGTTTGACCTCCGCCAACAAATGGAAGAAATGACCCAAAGTCTCACGAGCAGCGACATCGCAGCAACCCCCAACAGCGTCCAGAGTCTCAACTTCGACAACTCCCGCACCCCCACAGCACCAATAACCCCTGAAGACAATAGTCCCACAACCCCAGTCCCTCGCGACCTAACCCCTAACGACACTGACCTTAAAATCGACCCAATACCTAAGTCCAGACCAGAAATGCTAAGCAATTTGACCAAGTTAGCCATGAAACCTGAGCCAAAATTCTCCTCCACACCAAAAACGAATAATATAGTGATAGAATCTAAAATAGAAACCTTCAAAGGTATACCGTTCAAACCCAAGACAGTTACAAAAAGGAACCTTAAACCGCTGGAGTTAAAGACCAATTTGAATAGTATAAATTTGGATAAGAATGAGAATGAGAAAGAGGAAGATAGCGATAAGACTCCTACTGCTGCTGATATGGAACTGTTCCCGGGGAAGTATGACAAGGATAAAACCCCTGTTAGTTGGTTATTATTATTCTCTTTGTTACATTCATATATACATTACATTTTTAAATACATAAAAAAATAACAACAATATATATTTAAAAAGTAAAACAAGATATTACTTTTTCGTTATTATTATTATTTTGGTATAATGGGAGAAATGTGTGTATGGTTATTTGTTACTTATATGCAAAAACTACTGAACTGTTTTGTATAAATTTTAAGTTGTCTTTATAATATAAACACACCACTTGGCACTCATTTGGATCTCACTACTATGGTCGTTGAGGCGAATGGCCAGGGCCTGTGTCATGGTGTTGGGCTTGGCTCTCATTTCGCATTTGTGTTTATCATTACTTTTTGTACAGAAATTATTAGTAAATTCTTATTCTTAATAAAATTAATACTGGGCTTAGTATAGTGGCTAGTCTGTGGCTCCGCCCGAGTGTACGTCGGTCATCACGGTAAAGAGTGGTATTCCTTCCTCAAGAAACAAAGTACCTCTATGCAAAATTTTAATAAAATCTGTGCAGTTTATCTATTAAAGTATAATAGATGGAATACATAGTTGCTTTCTAATTTATAATGCATATATAAGAACGAATTTAAATATTTTGATAAAAAAATAAAAGAAAAACATAACTTGAATGATATCTGAGTCTGATATCTGAAGTCTTGCTGACCAATAAAAACATTTTTATAGAAGTCTTCTTCACCTTCCTGGACTATTGCTACTACTACTACTACTAGTTCAACGGCTTCTAATAGTATATTAGATTTTCCGGATTCACATATATATATCCGGGAATAAAGTCCCTTTCATGAAAACATTTTTTTTATATATGGGCCTGTATAACGCTGTGTTTCCCCTTTTTGGGAAGTCAGTGCCCTCAAATATACTGACAACTAGTTCAACCTTCGAATTCAGTTCACCCTCAGGGTAGCGGAGGTCCGATGGCAGTCGCTTCGTGTAAAAACCGATATTCATGTAAAACCGGTTGAACTTGTCGCCGACCCCAAATCTTGGGAATAATAAAGGCTAGGAAGATGATGATGATGATGATGATGATATGGGCCTGCCAAATTGTCTCTACTATATCTGATGGAAAGCATAAGCTAAATCCAAGAGCGGTGGTCACCATAATTATTGCAAATGGAGATAAAATGTGCGTGAATTGGCCTAGCGATGCTGTTACGTCTTTTTTCGGGAGTATACAGTAGTATTACGGTAGCAAGTTTTTCAGTAGTTTAAAATCTATTTGTGTGATTTTCAGGTGCAAGATCTTCTGGAGTGGTGCCAGTCAGTGACTCGCGAGTACAGGTCGTGTCGAGTCACCAACCTGACCACCAGCTTCCGCTCAGGGCTCGCCTTTTGCGCCATCATACACCGGTTCCGACCTGACCTCATGTGAGAATTTCTTTACAAACTATTTTTTAATTTATAAAAATAAACTCTAGTATTAGGAATAAAGATCCTGTGTCTTTGTGGATTTCACAAATATATATCAAACGGACACAAAGAGCATTCAGATCCAGAATAACAGTTTGTGGAACATGCCTTAAACATTAAGTCCGTCGAAGTACATAAGTGTATTAAGTTTTTAATAAATAAATATAAATCACTGTTCTATGTGAAGATCGAACCCGTAACTCATAGTGCAGTAAAAACCAGTAAGTGTATTACCTATTCATCCCGTGCAGCTCCTATGACTACAGGAGCTGATAGCCTGTACCAAATCTCTGTATATAAATTTATACATATATAGTGAGCTAGAACCACTGAAAACCGGTGTGAAACAGCGCTTACGCTGTGTTTCATCGAGTGAGTGAGGAAACCGGAGGCCCACACCCCAATCCAACGCCCCCTATCCCCCTCACCATCCCTCTTCCCCCCAGGCCGCCATAGTGTGGGTCACCATGCTGCATTGTACTTTTTCGCATTGAGGATGGTGGCCATCATTCTTGGATTCTGCTCATGCTCTCCATCAGGCAGGGCAGAGTCATTTTGGCAGCTTATATATATATAAAAAAAAAAAACCTGCAAAACATATATGTCTAGCGCTGTGCTGTTAAAGACTATTGGTAATGACGTATACTGTACGTATCTGAAGCCGATTTATATAACATTGGAGGCCGCGATTCAATCAACAACCCACAATGTCCCACTGCTGGTCTCGGGTCTCCTCTCAGGGGAGGGTTAAGGCCATACGTCCCCACGCTGGCCGAGTGCGGGTTGGAGACTGTGACTGGAGGCCGCGATTAGGCAAACATAGTTCAAGGTAGCCCGCAGTATGATAGTACAACGAGTTGTTGAAATTGACTGCCAACTACCCAAGACTGAGCTTGTTCAGGGTTCTATAAAGATTCCTTCGTGTAGTGTACGCGTCTATCCAGTCACGTCACTCGGTTACTCATTCATTCACTCACTCATACATACAGACGAACAAGTTAAGTACGCAAATGAGCTTGTGTAATGGACATCCCCAAATGGAGGATGCTACACTTAGTTCAGTAGTGTTTGGTGATAGACTGATGATTATGACTTGTGGTTTTGCAGCGACTTCTCAGGGTTACAGCCGGACGAGGCAGACCGCAACCTGCGAGTGGCACTTGAAGCCAGCGCTAAGCTGGGCATCTCGCAGATCCTCACTGCTGCAGACGTCACCTCAAGACACACTCCCGACAGGCTCGCGGTAATTACACACACATAACTTTAAATATTGATAATTAAATATTTTAGATATCTAACACACAATGCCACCTAGTCCCAAACTAGACAGACCTTGTGTTATAGGTACTAGACAACTGATGTAAATACACATATCCTTTTTTTTTGTAAATACATATATATATAATATATAGAAAACACTCAAACTCCGAAACAAATATCTGCAGGTCATACGAACTTTCGGGCCGACCTGGGAATCGAACTCTAGACCTGAAGCACAGCAGTCACGTACCACTGCGCCACCGAGGCAGTAGTACCTCCACTGATAGTTAATCAACTCCTCCAGATTTCTTCTGATTAAGTTCGTTGCGGGTTCCTAGACAGTTTAATTTTATGGGACTGATGGGACACTGCTGTTCATTCTGGCGTGCAGGAGTTACAATGGTGGGCGTGTGGGCGGGATTAGTCGCATTTATTATAGTTAATCAGACCACGGTATTTTCTCACTCCACTTCAAGAATAGAATACAAACTTGTGACCTCATCACTACTATAGACTACTCAATTGAGCAATATACTTCAATGTTTCATCATTAAGAACCTATGATGGCCCACTGCTGGGCTCAGTTCTCCTCTCTGGAGAGGGTTAAGGCCATACATCTCCACACTGGCCCAGTGTGGGTTGAGGATTTCGATGTTTATATGTTTTTTTTTTTTTTTTTGACATCTAACACACAACGCCATCTAGTCCCAAACTAAGCAGAGCTTGTATTATGGGTACTAGATAACTGATATTAATACATAAATACATTTTTTTTTGTAAATATATACATATAGAAAACACCCAAACTCCGAAACAAATATTTGCAGATCATATAAACATTTGGTCCGACCCAGGATTCGAACCCGAGACCTCATGGACAGCAGTCGCGTACGCCACCACTGCGCCACCGAGGCAGTCAATATTAAAATTATTTATTATAAGATTAAAATTTGTAATAGAAATGAAAAGCTATAATAATTATGTTTTCAAAAAGATGTTTGTAATCGTTTTAATATAGGAAATATGGTATTTATTTACGATACAATCATGTACCCTATTAGAGAAGATCGCATTATTGATGAAATCAAAGGTCTTCGTGGTCAGAACAGGTGTTACAGAGAGAATCATCAGGCTAGGTCCCTCGACCTGCTAATGTTTTTTTGATGTTATTTTTCTTTTGGCGCGTTAGGGATAAATGATTAGAGTAATTTTTTACGATGCGCACGCGCACCTTCACGAACAACCGACACCCTGAAGATAGCTATAGTCAACATTTTAGTTTAACAAATTTTTATCTTGTTACGCCAAGGAAGTATAACTTGTAACGCGTGTACATAATTACACACACACGTTTTTTTCATAAAATGGGACCTCCCGCATCAGGAATATACATACTTTGTCATGAGGTACTATACAAACATCCATGAAACGGACACAAAGAACACCCAGACTCGGAACAACAATTTGTAGGACATACAGAGTGTTGTTTCATGCGGGATTTGAACCCACAACTCTTGGCGTAAACGGGGGTAAAATTTCTATATCGAGATATAAGATTCATCATCATCATCAACAACCCATAATGTCCCACTGCTGGGCTTGGGTCTCCTCTCAGGAGAGGGTTAAGGCCATACGGATATAAGATTAGCAGTTCATTATAGGTATTCACAAACGATAGTAATCACAATCAGTCGATCAATTAACACTTTTAACTCTTATACCATAAACACGATATCAAATAAAAAAATCGGTTGATTCGTTTATAAATGAATAAATATTTTCGGACATTTTAACACCCAACGCCATCTAGTCCCAAACTAAGCAGAGCTTGTACTATGGGTACTACACGACTGATATGAATACATAAATACTTTTTTTTTGTAAATACATACACATGATACATAGAAAACACTCAAACTCCGAAACAAATATTTACAGATCATACAAACATTTGGTCTGACTCAGGAATCGAACCCGAGACCTCTCACAGCAGCATACGCTACCGCTGTGCCACCGAGGCAGTCGAGTTTGGTGTTAAATATACATATAGTAATGCTTCGTTTAAGCGTTAAAATATATAAAACTGTATCAAAATATATTATTTGTTTCAGATAATGACATACCTATTTCAATTGAGAGCACACTTCACTGGAAACGAATTGCAAGTGGAACAGCTTGGTAAGGCAAATGTTGTTCTATCAAACAGGATTATTAAAGACAAGTTTTATTTTTAGTTAATTTAATAATTATTTCCGTTCTCAGCTGTATTATATTCATTATTTCTACAAAATAATTTTGGGCATTGTCAAATGCTTCACGAAATGATTTTTTTATGAATGACTAGCTGAGCCCTGCGCTGTTACTAGCGATACAACGACAACCGCGTCTAAAACCGAGGGTCAAAGCTAGTCTAAAAAGTAGCCTCAGTTACTCCTTATATCAACAGCTAACTGCCAGTGAATGTCCCGTTGAAATAGGCCCAGCCGTATTAGAGATTATGCCGATAATGCCGAAATTAACAGGCAGACAGAAAAATAAAAAAATAAAAATGTTATTTTTGTATGGTACATATATTTGTGTGTACATACATATGCATTTAGTGAACAACTATTTTTTAATACTTTAATTATATTTATTTGTATAGATGTTACAGTGATATTTATTAAGAGGAAAAGTAACTGTCTGAATTGTTACCCACCAAAATATAAATAAATTTAAAGGTAACGACGAAACGGAGTCTTCATACCTGGTCGGCCGCCATGACACCGACGGTTCCATGCCCCAAGATCTGTTCAGCAGAGAGATCAGCACACGAAGATCTAGGAATATGTCGGACAGACCCAGACCAGGGTAAGTCATCCACTTTAGGGTTAAATGTTATCCTTTAAAAAGTATTAAATACAGCAATGGGCCTAAATGATCGTAAATTATAAAAAGTGTACCACTTGCCTATTGGGAGTGTACATTCTACAGGTCCGTTCATGCACTCAATGGACCTATTTACCAACACGTCTACTCTCGACAAAGGCTTTCGCATTACTATCGTGGGGAGCACAAGACTGTTTGTGTATGTGAATGAATGAATGAGTGAACGAGTGAATGTATAAATAAATAAGTGAGTGAATGAATGACCGAGTGATGTAACTGGACGGACGCATATATTACAAAAAGCTTTGCATGCTTTTTTTCTGGAAATCCCGTCCAACCGTATTCCAGTGGAGATTATTAGGGGTTTTTTGAAATGACATTGAAGAAAAAGAAACACGTTTTGTGATAACACTAAAGTCGAAGGGATCCGATAACAGCTAGTATTAAGAGATCCCAACACTTATAAACTCATTCAATTGAAGATCAGACCCTCGCGGATGTCATTTTCAATTTGCTGTTGATGTACTTATTTTTATATCTTAATTGGTTCTTACGACACCCACGGGATGAAAAAGAGTGGTCACCGTATCCTATCGTCACCATACGAATTGTATTCTTTTTCCTTATATAAAGAAACTGTATCTTGCAGGTCTCAAGATTCCCAAGAGTCGAGACACTCGCAAGAGCGCGCTAGTCCAGACAAGCCCAGCTCTCCTACAGCCATTAAAGATGTGCGAGATATGTTCCTGCAGCAGTCCAAGACGATTCTGGGCAAGATGCTGTCTCCCGCCAAGGATCTGAGGCCCCAGGACACGCAGAAACCCACTGCGAAATGGTTCGCTGACCCTTTGAAAGTCAGTGAAGTTAGTAGCTTTTGTATTCAAAAATTCTTTATTTTAATTTTATTTTGTTATAAAGGACGACGACGAGGCGCTCATAGCCCAGTTGCACTCGGTGATTAGAAACAATCATCGAGGGTAAGCAACGATGGCGCGGTCAGTACCTGGATGGGTGACCGCTGGTGGCATGTTACCATGAGCGTCTCCGTGATTCGGAGGTCACGTTAAGCAGTCGGTCCCGGTTGTTATCATACGATAACAGTCGTGAAGCTTAGTTGGAGGCCTTCGGGCGGCTTAAAAACATCCAACGGCAAGATTTACGTAGCCACAACGTATTCTTGCCAGTCCCCAACCCGCACTTGGCCAGCGTGGGGACGTATGGCCTTAACCCTCTCCTGAGAGGAGACCCGAGCCCAGCAGTGGGACATTATGGGTTGTTGTTTGTTTTTTTGTTTTATAAAGGACGACTATGACATTGGAGCGATGATTTGCGCAGGACGGCTGGCAGGAGCTGGATGCGAGAAGCCATAGATCGAACTAAGTGGCGTGAAATTGGAGAGGCCTATGTCCAGCAGTGGACTGCGATAGGCTGATGATGATGATGATGATGATGACATTGACAATACATCCTGTGTGGCGGGGAGTTAACAAGTTTATATACCGTGGGAGAGCCACGCTTCGGCATGCATGGGCCGGCTCGAACGGAATGATACCACGGCCTCACAGAAACTTGGTATGAAACAGCGCCTGCGTTATGTTTCACTGAGTCAGTGAGGATACCGGAGGCCCATAATCCAACCCTTCTCCTAATCGCCCTCCCCATCCCCCAAGGGCGGCAACGCACTTGTAACGCCCCTGGTGTTGCGTGTGTCCATGGGCGGCGGTAATCGCTTACCATCAGGCGATACGTCTGCTCGTTTGCCCCCTATAACATAAAAAAAAGTATATATGAAACGTGCACAAAAAACACCCAGACTCGATTATAGTATTTGTTTCCTAAACTATCTTTTATATATTTTTTTTACTGTTCTACATAAATATTTCTGAAATTGTTTGTATGGACATTTAGTAAAAAACATTTCATATCTCTTCCTAGCTATTATAATAATACTGACTTTCGATCGCGGCTTCGCTCTTATCTAATAAAAAGTATCCTATGTTACCTCTTATACCTTCATGATGACGGTTAAGTAGTTTTCGCGTGAAAGCGTATTAAACAAACTTACATTCTCAGTTTATAGTAACAGATAGATGATACAGACATTTGTTTACATATTTAGAAGTACTACAGTTGTACAGCGTTTTATTTTTTATTGTACAGTCGCCTCCAGTCCGGCCGGAGAAGCTGATGACCCGCAAGGAGTTGACAGACCCCTTCGGCTCCGATGATGAAGAGGAACAACCACCAGATAATGCTGTGACCCAACCTCAGAACCAGAATAATGGCAATAATGAAATCGGTAAGTTTATAATCGTTGTAGTGTCCATTTAAATATGCTATTTGTGGGATTCATGACTCGGGTTGATACATTGGAAGGTACTAAGCGATATCAAAGTCAGGTCAGCATATTTTTAAAAGACAACTCCCATATTAAGAATATAAATCCTGTGTTGCGGGGGACTTTACAAACATTAATATTTTAACACGCAACTTTCTAGTCCCCATCTAAGCAGAGTTTGTACTATGGGTATTAGACAACTGATATAAATACATAAATACTTTTGTTTTTGTAAATACATACATATTACACATACGAAACACCAAAACTCCGAAACATATATTTGCATATCATGCAAAGATTTGGTCCGATCCGGAATTCGACCCCGAGACCTCAATCCCAGTTGCATACGCTACTACTGCGCCGACATCCATTTAAAACAATAGCTTAAAAAAATACATTATTACATTTTTAACCGATAAAAACGGTCCTTTGTCTTGTCTGTTTGTTGACAAAATATGTTCTTTACCCCCAGTAAAACAAGAAACAAAACCCCCCACAACGGAACAAATGACTGAGCCCCAGGAGGAGCAAATAGACAACCGCCAGCAACAACAACAACAACAACAGAACAACATTCTTAAGGCAACATCTCCGGAACTGCCCAAGCCCACACCGGTGAGTGACTCATATTGTGACAAGTATGGCTTGTAGTGTATGTGCCTGTATTGGTTATTCTTCATTCAGATCATGAATATTTATATATATAAAGTAAAACCACGATAAATTGTAATTTAAATCAGTACTGTGGTTTAGCCGTGAACTGCGGTATTCCCGGACCAATACGACCTTCAAACCTTCAAAAAAAGAGCGTACGCGGGTGTCCATGGGCGGCGGTAATCGCTTACCATCAGGCAATACGTCTGCTCGTTTGCCTCATATATCATAAAAAAGTGAATTAGTAACAGACCGACAGAGCTACTTTTGAATTTATAATATTACTACTACTTATGATTGCGGCTCCGCTTGCTTATGTAATTTATCGCGATAAAAAATAGGCCTAGTCCTTCCTCAGGAAACAAAGCATCTCTATGCCGAATTTCATTAAAATCGATGCAGTATTTTAGCCTTGAATAGCCTAGCCTTTTAATATTTAATATGGATTATAGATACACAACAAGCTGACCCGCAAGACTTCGACTGCGTTTTTAATAGTAAATAAACGTTTTTATGACATTTGATATACATGCTCGGTTCCTATATGTTTTAGCTTGATGTTATATAGCCTATGGTATACCACCATAAATGCGCTATCCAACACTGTACACTGTAGTTTCTGAGATTAGTGATTTCAAACTAACAAATACACTAATTATTCAGTTCTATTATATTAGAAAAGGTTTATAGACAAGACAAAAATCTTAGACTTAAAACAACATAGGTATATAGTTTGAATTACGGGCCAAAAGAGAACCTTCAGTGCCTTTTATTCCAGACTATGACCATGATCTGTGCTAAATTTTATCAAGATAAATACAGCCGTTCTGGCTTGTTTGTGTCACGACCATCATACGCATTTGTGTTTCTTTTTTATAAATTTCGTTTTATTGTTGTAAGCTTTTAATAATATTTCTAAAGGTTTTGTTTTGTGTTTTATTCTAACCAAACGCCAATAACACACACTTTTTACTATCAATAAATATAAAATAACATTACCGATATATGATGGATAACCAAAAACAGTATAGTCTAGAAATATTAAAGGCAATAGAGATATTAAGGCGTAGAAATGATAATTAATAAACTTAAGTATCGTATAGTAATTTTTAAGGTTATTATTTTCAAATCAAACCTGCCGCGATTTAGTATAAATACTATAAACAAACAACGACCCATAATGTCCCACAGCTGGGCTCGGGTCTCCTCTCAGGAGAGGGTTAAGGCCATACGTCCCCACGCCGGCCAAGTGCGGGTTGGGGACTGGCAAGAATACGTTGTGGCTACGTAAATCTTGCCGTTGGATGTTTTTAAGCCGCCTGAAGGCCTCCAACTAAGCTTCACGACTGTTATGTGTGTGTGTACAAACAAATTATCTTTAAAATTAAAACAGAAAATATCCTTCAAGTCTATTGCAAGAAACAAAAATTCATCAATGATTTATAATTCTAGATTCTTTTTATTTTTTCTTTAAAGTATTTAATTTTAAACCAGAGTTTATATATTATGTACATATCACTGGGTTACCAACTGGATGACGTCATACACGGCTTTTGGGGTCAATTGCTATGCCTTTTTTCGTTTGTTTTGTCCAGTATTGGCTAAAAGATTTCTGTAAGGTAGAAACTCAGTACATATGATCTGCTAAGTAAATCATTATCATTATAAACTTAATACAGACAGCAACACAAGAAATTAATAAGCATAGTTTGAGAATCAGGAAAGTGTGTGTTTGACTAGATGACCCTCGCAACTTTGACTGAGTTTTGCAGCATTTATCATTAATACTCAGTTCCTATTGGTTGTTGCGTGATATTATATGGTCTCTAAGTCTATCTCGACTAATTAGCTATCCAAAACTGCAATGATTCCTCAAAAAGAAGTTCAATTTTTGAGATGAGCTCGTTCATATTACGAAAGAAAATCTCTATAGTCAAGTATTCTTTTAGGAATTATTTTGATGTATACAAAGTTATAGATCAACACACAAAAACAATAATTTGATTTGTTAAATAAATATTTATCCAATTTAATCCACTTCATTAATATGCCTTTACTGTTCTACAACCGCCTATTTACAATGGCTTGAGTATTATGAGAATACAGTGCAAACAAACTTCTACTTTATCATATTAGTAATAGATATGAAATCAATGTGTTGCTCTCTGTATATAAAATTAAAAAAAAAAACAATTCATTTGTTCCAATCGCCCATCGACATCGCTTGCCTGTGTTTGACGCCGCTTGTGATTGGCCAAAAATCCAACAATTCCTATTGGCCAGCAATTGCTCTCGCGTCACGATGAGCTCAAAGAGCGAGCGAGACAGCTCCTAGAAGCCACCAAACGCGAGGCGAGGGAAAAGGACAGGAATAGAAGGCAGAATTCGAAGGAGAAGGACGAGAATGTTGATTTGAACGGCCACAGGAACGGTGACGTCAGTCCTAAAAAGGTAAGGGTCTGCTAATCATTTGATATCATGGTAGTGATAGATAACCTTGCTGAGGAGAGGCCTATGTCCCCCAGTGGACTGTTGGTATGTAGTTAGATTAGATTACATGTAGAAATGAGTTTATTACATCATTATTAACCATCTTATTCTGCTAAATAAGTATTTTTGTAACGTTGAAGTGTGAGGGTGTATCTATATAGGGTCACGTTGTGATAAGCGTTTATACGTAAGTGAAACCTAGGTAATTGGGATCTCGAGGGACCAGGAGTTTTGTACCGTTTAAAGGGGTTTTCATTTATCCAGTTTTATAACTTAGACGGGTGTAAAATTATTGTTGTTTCATTTACATAGACCCCCTGTTTATAGAAGTGAAATAAACTGTTACCTGTACTATTAATAGAAGTGGAAATGTTAATAAAAATGTGTATTTTTGGTGTTATGAATTAAGTCTAGGTATTTATTTATTATGAAAATAATGGACGTGCGAAACGTTGTAAGCAAACGTACCGAAAGCGATCATAAATCGATGTAATGTATCACTTATACAGGGAATTCAGCTACAGAGTCCTAATTATAGAGGTGAACATCGAAAAAAGAAATCAAATCTCATGTAACCAGGTTGAAAAGTCCCATTAACAAAGGTAATTCGATGAAAAAGCGCCGGGACCTCATACGAATTTTCAATAATAGAAGTTTTTCACTTATCCTGGTTCATTTTAACAGGGTTTTTTTTAATATAATTAAGATACAAAAATACAAGTATGTTTATCAGCAGTCTGTTTACTATAGTACAATGGAACAAGTTTTGCCTATCATTATATTTTAAGATAATGTCTTTATGGGGTTCCACGATTTTATAGTCTGTTTGTTGTCCTTATCTGTCAATTTTTTTTTTATTGCTCGATCAATATTATATTTAAATAAAATTAATATAGTTCATAATAGCTTGTTATGTTTCTAGAAAATAAAGAGTATTATTAACGTTATTGTATAAATTATTTGTTCTTCTAGCCTATGACGGAGGAAGAGAGACAAGTGATGTTGCGGGAGCGAGCAAGGAAACTGATTGCTGATGCAAGAGCCGGTATTGTGAGGTACTTTATTTTGTTATATGTGAAAATTTAGTTATAATTAAAAAATAAATAAGTGTCATTGTTACAGTTACGACAAATCTAACGACATACTATTATTTTTTCATATTATCGCATTGTCATCGGTCCTCAATAAGTTTACTGAGTTTAAATGAAATCTGATCGTTTGAAGTGCGTCAAAATCAAGATCAAAGGAGTCAGTTACAAACAAACATACAAGTGAAGTTAATAAAAAGCGTGTAATAAGGTTCAACATAAATATATACTCGATTGCCTCGGTGGCGCAGCGGTAGCGTAAGCGACTGCTGTTCTTGAGGTCTCGGGTTCGATTCCCGGGTCGGATCAAATGTTTGTATGATCTACAAATGTTTGTTTCGGAGTTTGGGTTTTTTTTTATGTATGATATGTATGTATTTACAAATGAAAAAGTATATTATGGATTTATATCAGTTGTCTAGTACCCATAATACAAGCTATGCTTAGTTTGGGACTAGATGGCGTTGTGTGTTAGATGTCTGAAATATTTATTATTATTATTTATTTATATCTGCTTGTCCCCAGCCCGACTTCCCCGCTGTCGCCGTCGCGGAACTCCCGCTCGGGGACCGTCGAGATTATTAGCAAACAGTCGGTTATGGACGAGATTGTCGCAGGTCAGTACACAAGATACATCATTCTGTCGACGACAACGACACTGTAAACATCTATAGCGCGATTTGGGATTTTTTTTTTTAATCTTGTCCGTATAGTGACGGATTAAGAATATGAAATTTCACGACAGTTTATTACGACTTCGGTTTTGACTGTCTCGTTGGTGCAGTGATAGTGTACGTGACTGTTGTGCCCGAGGTCTCGGGTTCGATTCCCGAATCAGAACAAATGTTTGTATGATTCGCAAATAGTTTGAGGTGTTTTCTATGATAATATGTATGTATTTACAAAAAAAGTATATGTGTGTTTACATCATTTAACGATAGTACAAGCTCTGCTTAAATTGGGACTAGATGGCGTTGTGTGTCAGATGCTTGAAATATTGTTGTTATTAAAGATTGCTTGATACCTAGTACGTATGGTGAGGGATTAAGAGAACGAAATGATACCACACTTATTTGTCCAATGGGGGTGGGTTGTCGCGAGAGTTGACTAAGGGAAGAAAGTAGGCAGGACAACAAGGGACTTACAGCGGTTGGGTGTTGGGGACAGCGAGGGAACATCGGGGCTCCGCCACAGTAGGGGCCATCTACGAGCCTAGGGTGCATCTGGTTCCATATCTTCTAGTATCGCTTGCGGTTTTAGCCGGTTCGTGTTTGACATGAGGAAGTATCCGAAGGGATTTAAAAAAAAGGAGATACAAAGTTTTATCTTGCACTTAAATATTCCAAAACTAATTTGGTTTTTACAGCTGGTGGTGTGGAACAACTAGATGCGATGCTGGGCAGAACAGACTCCGTGCCCTCGAGTCCTGGCTCCAGAAAAAGTTCTATTAGTCCTGATAGATCTGGTGAGTTACTTAAAAGATTTATGATGATTGTTTTGTATCTAAGGCTCGCAGCGTGAAGTTGTCTGTATTATATTGTTTTATTAATGTATTGTACAATATATAAAACAAAATTTAGGTCTGAGCATCACTTTCAGAGGTTCCATCAAACCAGTAAATTCAAAAATTTAACAAATTATTCTTCTTTATCTTTTATATAACATTCTCGTTAATCCTCTTACCCCATGCTACCTGAAATCACGATTTACTTTCTTACACGTCTCACATCCCAAGTTACTGAGGTCATCGGAGAACTTGTAACTGAAAATGCCTAGCCATTCTACAAAATTTCTGGACCACTCCTTCTGTGTCCAAGAAGTACGGTTGTGGAATGCGCTACCAGTCTCCATTAGACGTGCACAAACAATAACTGCGTTCAAGAGACTGGTAAAGGAACACTATCTGGGAAACATCAACGTCTCTTAACCAGCTATTTTTTTTTGGCCAATTGGGTCACACTACTACATTTAAGTTTGTAATTAACTCTATATTTAACTCATTCTTTGTATTTATTTCATATAAACTACATTATGTATTACTATACCGGTATATAACAACCATTATTATTCGATAAAAATCCGATTTACCTAGTTTTACACCAGACACTACCCTACACTTTCTCTTAATCATGTTTTTTTCTCTATCCAATGGTTGCCTGTAAGAGATTGCCTCCGGGCGATAAGGCCGCCAATTGTACTTCTCTAATTTTTATGTTAAACTTGAAATGAATATGGTGTACAATAAAGAGATTTATTATTATAAATTATACATGAAAACCTCTCTCAAGAATCACTCTATCCGTAAGTTAAAATCGCATAAAAATCTATGCAATAGCTTTGGAGTTTTAGAGACCGACGCGGCGGAGGATTTTTTAGTGATTACAAATGGTTTGACACAGTTTATTCGTCTAATGAGCTATCTGAAAGTGAACTGTAACCGGTGAAGCAGGCTGTAAGTGTAGTGTGTCCCGCAGAGGGCCGGGTGAGCGGGGGCGGGGGCGGGGGCGAGGAGTCCCGCAGCGGGTCGCTGGGCGGGGGCGAGGCCCGGCGCTCCCCGCTGCACTCCTTCTCCGCGCTCGTCGACCGCCTCACGCCTGACCACGAACTGCCTGATGAAGTAAGAATCGTTGTACCTCATTTTTATGAAGTTAACGTATTTTATTTTCGTTCGTCTTTTTCAAATGGATTTTTTATAGTTTTCGAAGAATTTCGAAGAAAGTTTGTGGAACGAATACAAAGATTTTCGAAAGGTTTGCAACATCAACTACTGGCTCTTTACGTTGACAATTTAGTATCTAGCGCTAAACAACAATATAGCTTAAATAGCATTCAACATAAAAATCAAATAGCTTTTATTTCGAGTTGGCCTTTTCAGGCATTTTCGACTGACTTACTTTGATGACTGTATTTGCGCCAATTTGAGAATACCATTCCTATAGGGAAGTACCGTCAAGAAACTCCATAGTTACTCTTCCAAAAATAGAGATTTACGATATTTTATTTAAGCTGTCAAAACATGATTATAACTTAAAGCACCAATGAATAAATACAAACTTTCGTACGAAACAGCAATTTAAATCAGGGGACGGGCCCAGATCAATACGTCATTATTTTCTTAACGCGAATGAGCTGTAGTATACTGAAATTTTAAATATATGAAGGACGATAACACAATTTGTGTTAAATAAATTTGTTATAGTCAAATTAAAAATGCTTGAGCGATCGCCATGCCGCTCATTGCGCTGAGTATCGTAAGTTCAAACCCCATATGGGATAACACTTTGTGTGATCCACAAACTATAGTTCCGAGTTTGGATATTCTTTGTGATCATTTCATATATGTTTATAAGGTCACATAGGAAATATATCCATAATGTGAGCGATGTATTTTTTAGAAAATAAATCAATATATTTAAAAGAAAGTCGTGTTAGTTACACTATTCATAACTCAGAACGGCTGAACCGATTTGGTTAAAAATTGGTGGGGAGGTAGCTTAGAACCAGAAGACGGGCATAGGATATATTTTTATATATTTATTTTTACTTTGCACCTTGGCGTTGATTGCGGTTGTTATTGTATCGCTGGTAACACCGCGGGACTTAGCTAGTAAATAAATAACATTTGATAATACGTACTACTCGATTCATGTTAAATAAATCAATTATAGTGAAATTCAATCGTGACGTATATACATTATATATTTATTTACCATTAGGGCAAAGAAACCGGCTCATACATACAGAGTGAGTTGGAGGCGTTGGAGAAGGAACAGTGCGCCATCGACGAGAGAGCCGCAGCGCTGGAGAAGCAACTCAGAAGAGTTATGGAGTCTGCTGATAACACTGAGGTCAGAATATTTCATTTAACTTCTCTAAATACCCTTTTTATCCATGTGGTGACGGAATAAGAAAACGCATTGTCCCCTCAAATATATGTCCTCTCTCCCCCCCTTATAGTGTTTATCCTATAGATTTTTTATGGAATAGGGGGTAAAAGAGCAAACGTATTTTCTCATGGTAAACGTTCACCGTCTCCCATGGACACCTACAACACCAGAGGCGTCACAAGTGCATTGTCGGCCTTTGGTGGATAGGGAGGGAAATAGGGGAGGGGTCGGGGAATGTGGGGGAGGTTTGTTGTATGGACCTCCGGTATCCTCACTCATTCGGTGAAAAATATCGCAAGCGTTGTTGCACATCGAAAAACTTAACACTAACCTATCTGGCCAGCGTGGTAAAGTAGGCCAGAAACCTCTTAAGAATTAGACTGTTAAAGGCTGTTGGCGTGTGATGGTTGCTCTTTACAGGAAGTAAAGAGCAACCATCACACGCCATTATTTTAACTAATGATTACGATAGTTTAGTCCGTGTGAAGACGGACTGAGAGTGCGGAGTGTCACCACCTATATTCGGTTCATGGGAGTCTGTTCTGACCACGGGAAGGGCTCCGGCAACAACGAATCCAGTTTTAGTAGTATTGAGGAACGGGTGTCATATCCCTCCAACACAAAGAGAGGATCCTCCGACTAGGCCAGGGTGATCATGCCTGGCGAGCCACTGCCCAACGGTTGGTGTTTCGAAGTTGTATGTATGTTAATCGGCGCGAGAACTTCTATTGCGCGATGCAGGATTGGTAGCTTCTTCGTACACTACGTTACTCCGTAGTTCAGTGTATTTTCGGTAGATGGCGTTGTCATATGTTTATGTTGCCGTTGTATGTAGAAGTCGCCATAGTAGGATTGGTTTAGCCTTTAATGTAAGTTTAGAGGCCGTCCGGCGATATAACTTGGCCAGATTTGTTAGATACGCAGAAGTCGTTTTTAGGTCCCTTTGGTTGATAGAGGGAGTTGTACAAGCGGTTGGAGCGTCATTCAACTACACTTACATCTTGATTGTTTTGATTTCTTGCACGCCACGTTTCGGCACGAATGGGCCGGCTCAACCGGCGTGATACCAGGGCGTCGCAGACCCCCCCCTTCTCCTCCCCCATCCTATACTCCTAAATTTTATGAAAATTGTTGCAGCCGTTTCCTAGATACAGATATGATATATACAAGAATGGCTTGTTTAAAGGTATTGAATACATAACAAGTGAAGAATACCATATATTGTATGATATATACTTTTGTTGTATGGCGTACAAAAAAGTTAATTTTTGGTTTTTATATTTAAATCTTATATACTTAACTTTTTGCATATCAATTTGACTTGCTCTTTACTTTTTCTTTTTAGCTAAATAAACATCATTAAGACTAAACTTACCACTTTGACTTTCAGAGGAAGTGGCGAAGACTGTTTCTATCGTGTGTGCAAATTCCTAAAAATCCGGTAACCCTCATAACTATCCTATTCCTTACACGATTTCAACAGTATTAATTAAAATTCAATAGTTTTAATTAACAGGTGGTAAGAAATTTAATGAGACGAACAGGTAGTAAAACCGTTTAAAATATATAATTCTGAGGGTGATTAATTAGGAATACCGAGTGTCACCACTCGTATTCATCCCGTGGATATCATACTAAAGGCACAATCTAAGCAGGAACTGTAGTACTCCCTCTTAAAAGACCAACAACGCACTTGTGACGCCTCTGGTGTTGCGTAATCGCTTACCATCAGGCGATACGACTGCTCGTATGATCTTATTCCAAAAAAAAACACTGCATTTGGCCACCGTGATATCACATCACCTAATTCAAATTCAATTTAAATTCAAAATCATTTATTCAATTAAGACACTAAGTGACATATATGAACGTTAAATTGAAGCTACAGATAAAAATCATAGATCGACACAAACAGGCGCCAGATGTACTCTATTGTCAAGGTGTATTAGGTCAAAACACCAAAATTCACTGCCCGCCTATGTCGATCCATAACCTCCAGTTTCCAAAATGCGTAGGGTCTTATGAGAAGAATACTGGCAATGAAAACTCATGGCCACTCTTTTTAAAATTCAGATCTTCATGTACAATAGTATTAGTAATATTTACATTAATAGGTAGTAGGCGCTCATAGCCCAGTTGCACTCGGTGATTAGAAACAATCACCGAGGGTAAGCAACGATGGCGCGGTCAGTACCTGGATGGGTGACCGCTGGTGGCATGTTACCATGAGCGTCTCCGTGATTCGGAGGTCACGTTAAGCAGTCGGTCCCGGTTGTTATCATACGATAACAGTCGTGAAGCTTAGTTGGAGGCCTTCGGGCGGCTTAAAAACATCCAACGGCAAGATTTACGTAGCCACAACGTATTCTTGCCAGTCCCCAACCCGCACTTGGCCAGCGTGGGGACGTATGGCCTTAACCCTCTCCTGAGAGGAGACCCGAGCCCAGCAGTGGGACATTATGGGTTGTTGTTTGTTGTTACATTAATGGTTAATTGTATGCAAACTGTTTCCACCTGAATTACGTTTTATTGGTATGTTTCAAAAGCTAACGTACTAATAAAAAAAAACACTCGGCGATACCATTGAAGGTCTGAACTCAAACATAGAAATCATTTAAGGTGCACACCTACTTACATTCAGTTGCAAAATCTACTGTTAAAAATAATTAGCGAACATTATCAATAGCTTTTAATAATCCAATGCTTTAAATATGCCTTTCATCCGAATTTTTTATTTAAGGCATACTGTACCACGCTGGCCACCCCCCTACCTAAAATCCCTCATGGTATTAAGTGATTTTAGTCAATCCACCTCCCACTTTCAAACCTCACGTGATTAATGTACGGCTCCTTGCTAACGAGAGTTCTATGCTGTGTACTGTTACAGGCTGTTGATGTTCATATAATATATTGTAAAAAGTCAAAATTAAATGATATCAGAGAAACTGCCCGAGTGAAAATGTATATGTAATATTTCTGTATCTTCTGTTATATGAAGCAAGATATCTCTGGTTTTGTTAAAGGAGGAAGACAGACTGATGTCGCAATGGTTCAACTTGGTCAACAAGAAGAATGCTCTTCTCAGAAGACAGATGCAGCTCAACATTCTGTGAGAATCTTATTGATTTTCAATTTAATTATTATTAACTTTTTATAGAGCCTGTCAAAGGGACTCTTCTCTACTTGATGGAAAGTATGAGCAGAATCCTGGAGTAGTGGTCACCATACTCAATGCTCGTGCAGACAATGTAACAATGTAGCAACGTGACCCAAACCATGGCGGCCTAGTGAGGTGCTTCTGCATCATTGGGCTTCTGGAACTCGCTAACGAAATATGACAGCTCGAATGCTGTCACTTTATGCGATTTATGTTAAATTAGTTTACTGCCTCTGTGGCGCAGTGGTGGCGAATGCGACTGCTATGCAAGAGGTCTTGGGTTCGATTCCTGAGTCGGACCAAATGTTTGTATGTGGCGCTCATAGCCCAGTTGCACTCGGTGATTAGAAACAATCATCGAGGGTAAGCAACGATGGCGCGGTCAGTACCTGGATGGGTGACCGCTGGTGGCATGTTACCATGAGCGTCTCCGTGATTCGGAGGTCACGTTAAGCAGTCGGTCCCGGTTGTTATCATACGATAACAGTCGTGAAGCTTAGTTGGAGACCTTCGGGCGGCTTAAAAACATCCAACGGCAAGATTTACGTAGCCACAACGTATTCTTGCCAGTCCCCAACCCGCACTTGGCCAGCGTGGGGACGTATGGCCTTAACCCTCTCCTGAGAGGAGACCCGAGCCCAGCAGTGGGACATTATGGGTTGTTGTTGTTGTTGTTGTAAGTATTAATATCAGTTATCTTGTACCCATAGTACAAGCTCTGCTTAGTTTGGGACTAGATGGCATTGTGTTAAAATGTCTGAAAAATGAAAAAAAAAAAAAATTTATTTCTATTGTCAGTGAGCAAGAAGAGGACCTAAGTCGTCGTTGTGAGCTTCTCGCGCGAGAGCTGAGGCTGTCCCTGGGAGTGGACGAGTGGCGCAAGACTCCCGGACAGAAGAGACGAGAGAGGCTGCTACTGCAGGTCAGCGCTTACCATTCATTTTTATTTCAATTTTGACTGCCTTGAAGACGCTGTAATAGCGTATGCGACTTCCGGGCTGGAGGTCTCGGGTTCGATTTCCGGGTCAGACCAAATGTTTGTATGACCTGCAAATATTTGTTTCGGAGTTTGAATGTTTGTTTGATTTACAAAAAAGTATATATTGTATTTATATCAGTTGTCTAGTACCCACAACACAAGCTCTGCTTAGTTTGAGACTAGATGGCGTCGTGTTAGATGTCCAAAGAAAATAAGAGATATTTCAACTCAATTTATTTTTTAGACGATTAAAAAAAATGAGCAGGATCACAATTCGACTGTAATTTTTTATGATTGTTACTTCAGAACTTTGGACATGATAAATCGGTTTTCATGATTCTTTTTTTATTTAAAAAGCTGGTGTTTCCCGTTTGGTCTTATCAATTCAGTCTTGTCTTGTCAGGACAGTTCTTGAAGTCGATTTTTTTGCTAAAATTTTGAATTTTCTACCTCAGGAACTACTTTCCGCCGTGAACGAGAGAGACAGATTAGTCCAAGAAATGGATGAGCAGGAAAGAGCGTGAGTATTGTATAGTATATATATATATATAATAGTGAGACGGTAGCGACTCGTCCTGGTTACGCACAGAAATCTTTGAGATTTTTAGGGCCAGTTTCAACACCTACTGATGAAATCTCTGATAGACTATTTTGCAGACTTTACAAGTGTTACATAGAGACACATATATCAAGCAACATACCGTTTTCACGTTTAAATACATGAAAGAGTTTTAAAAAAACTAAAATTTGGCTAAGTAAGAACTTTTATATATATAATTTATATATAGGAGGCGCTCATAGCCCAGTTGCACTCGGTGATTAGAAACAATCAGCGAGGGCAAGCAACGACGGTGCGGTCAGTACCTGGATGGGTGACCGCTGGTGGCATGTCACCATGAGCGTCTCCGTGATTCGGAGGTCACGTTAAGCAGTCGGTCCCGGTTGTTATCATACGATAACAGTCGTGAAGCTTAGTTGGAGGCCTTCGGGCGGCTTAAAAACATCCAACGGCAAGATTTACGTAGCCACAACGTATTCTTGCCAGTCCCCAACCCGCACTTGGCCAGCGTGGGGACGTATGGCCTTAACCCTCTCCTGAGAGGAGACCCGAGCCCAGCAGTGGGACATTATGGGTTGTTGATTGATTGATTGATATATATATATATATGGAATATGTCATCTCATTCGTTAAAGATCTGTTGAGTAGTTGATGCTATGAAACATATCGGCGTGATCGGGTAATAACAAAACCAGTTATTGATATTTTTTTTTTTAATTTTCCAGGATAGCAGATGACGACGAGATAGAACGTAACCTATCACAGGTAGAAATCCAGCGCAAAAACAACTGTATATTGCAGTGAACAATTCTTATGTATACCCTTAAATAATTAAACATCCCTGTACACAAGTAACTCTGTATTATCTTACACAGGTGGCACTATATGTCAAATATTTTGCTATCAGAAAATGAGGGTAGTTTGAAAAAAAAATGGTTTTTTTTCCATGAGGAATATTCCCATTTTTTGCTTGGTACGGGAATCGCACTGGTGACTATTTAAAGTATATACATACAAATTTATATGTCACGAGACAAAAAAATATTATCTCTAAACAAAATTCATTTTTTTTTACTATTATTTTTTTGTGTTTCTGAAAAATTCGTGTGCCTGTGTAAGATATGCCTTATTCTTTTATATATTTTTAAATACAAAACTTTTTTTTTTAAGTTAAGGGTGTCATTTTTGATAAAGCCATTGTCATTTGTGTCTAAAATTATGAAATTTAATCAAATTTAAGTCTTTTAAGGTAAAGTGACTTAAAAATGGTAAAATTAAATGTAACTTCAAAATAATACATTTCCAATTAATTGTAATAATAATTAAATTATTTCGTAAATTTAATTATAACTCTGAAAGGCTTTTTTTGGTATAATATGTAATAGATATACTTGTTTAACGGTGTAGGTTACTTATACACTTGCGATTAATCGCCGAAATATTATATCAACGATGACTGGTTTAAACAAAATCGTAATATGTCACGATGGTTTTAAAGTTATTCTAGTGTGTTATGCCTTGATATACATTAACGATTATGCGATTAGTCGCAATCGCAGGTGTACATGTAGCTATGTATGAGATAGGCCTCAGTACGGCGGATAATACTCAAAATATTGTTTCCTATATATTTTTATATTTACGAGTATTGTAGCATTTCTCAATTTATAGCTTTGTTTGGCTCTGAACTGAACTGAAGTGCTGAATACACAAAAAAACATTCTCTAATAAATTATTGATGTATCAACGCTATTGAAATTTAATTCTTATTTCACTTGTTTTAAGGTTGGTATTAGGTTGACATTCCAACCCACATACCACCCTAAGTGTGAAAAATAAAGGAATCAAAATATAAGTCCATGATACTTTGAATAGTTAGAAAAAGCACTGTTAGTTCATCATAAGTTCAGAACCAAAGTTAAGATGGCGGTTTATCTTGCGACAATAATATTGAACGAGACTTAAGGTTCAATTTTAGTCTACCAAGAGCTAGTCTGACTTTTAACTCTGGGTCTGGAGTCTGGCGAATGTAAAGGTTCCGTTACTTGTCTCATTCGAATATCTTTGTCGTATTCTAAACCCCAATAATAGGCTAACATTATAATACGGCTTAATTTTATTTTGGTATAGGTTTACCAAAGAATATTTTTTGTTTATTTTTTAATTGTACCCCTATTTAGATAAATGGTGATATATAAGTACAATATGCCATAGACTATGAACTATCGTAACACTATGGTCATAGTTTTTTTTTTTTATTTTTATAAGTAGACATTTTTTTTGAAAGCAATCAATTTATTTTTTTAAATTTAATGTAAATACTTAGTGTCATTTTTAGTTTAGAAGATATTTATTTGAACAGTTAAATGAAATCTTGCCCTGATGTTGTTTTCAGTTTGCGTAAATCAGGAAATGGAAATGAAATTTGTAAGGCTGACTATACACTTTGCGATTTGTCGCAGCCACGACTTTGATGCGATGAAAAATATGTTTGTTTATTTTATTTTTTTTAATTATGTTTTTTTTGTTACAATAACATAGATGATTAATTAACTAATGAATTATATATATTTAATATATTTAAAAATGAACTTACCATTAAAAGTGGTCGCTTTTTATGTTAATTATTTTAGTAAAAATGTACTTTGAAAAAAAACGACAGTTATGATATTTATTAGATTTTAAAATACCTAATCTGAAATCGTTACATTTTTACGCAGACTTTCCTACATTTCACACAGCTTTTTTAAGTTCTCTAACTAAATGTATGCATATCAATATTGTAATGTGTGTTGCGATTAATCGCAGACGTTCGCGCAGCCTAATCGGCCGGTGCTAAATTGAACCAATTGACAAGTTCACAACTTTTGTGCAATTCTTTGTTTTTTTTTTTTATTGAACTATATTCGTGTTTTATGATAATGTAAATATATTACGAATGTTCTAAGGTTCTTAAACTGTTTTGGCTATTTTTTTAATACAGTCCTTGAAATATACCTTGATTTCTATGACAAAGCGTGAAGAAGCATTAGGCCGCCATTGTGTGGGTCACCATGCTGTATTGTTGCATTGTTTGCACGAGCCATGAGTATGGTGACCACCACTCTTGGATTCTTCTTATCCTTTGAGACAGAGACAGTGTTACCAGAATATTTTTTTCTCGAATCGCTTCGCCGGAGCGCTCAAGTAGCCCCGAAATAGCTCCATCATGGCGCACAGGTAGTTAAGGCGGGTAAGTTTGACCTTACTATTGCTCTTATATTTATTAAATTCATACTATTATTTAACTTTTTTTTTGTAATTAACAGACAGTGAATTTCTAAAGATAGTATTATTTATGAATCTATAGAATTTTTAACACAACCTTTATATAGAAACATTGAGAATTAAATATAAATAAATAATATAGCCAAATCGGCTACCTGTAGACAGCGGATAAAATAATATCGACACTCGGTAAGGGAGATAGCCCCATTGGCGCTATATAGCACCATCTGGCAACACTGTACAGAGAAGTCACTTTGACAGCTAACCTGTAGACAAAAAAGTTGTCACTAATGTCATTTTAGAACTTACTAGATATATTTAGGTATGTTTTTTATGTGTATAAATAATGTATTGCACATTATTTGAGATAAAAGTGACACCTAAATAGTTACAAGTATACGCGATACAAAATCAAGTAGCTTGTTTAAAGTTATTTCGTCGATTTCTTAGTCATCTATCATGGACATTAAACTTTATTTCAAGGATCATAATGACATTCGAGGTGGGGGAACGTTCGGACATTTGTTTGGTTTTGTCTAAAATTCCAAATTTTTACCGCCCCACCCATAAGAAATTAATTTATTTTCATTCATTGTTTTGAGGGTATTTATAATTTTGGATATGACAACCCCATTGAAATTGGATTTAGATAAACCGTATTCAGTTCTTGTCAGAAAATTATTTTGCAGATAAAACTTTTTTATTTCCATTGAGGGTCTTAAGAACTTTAAAACTTCGTATCCCTTCTAAATATAAGTAACAGTATCGTGAAATAAGACTTCAATAACAGGTATTTTCACGGCACTTGTTTATTATCTGTGGACATACTAGTAACTCTAGTGGGTACACCCCTTTAAGTGACACTAATTGACATATTGGGGACATAATATTATAGAGATTGCTTCGGAGATTTATTCGACTGCGTATCGGTTAGATTCACGGGCCTGGTTTAAAGTTGTTATTGAATTTTTCTTACAAGAAAGTCTTATTAACAGGTCGGAGTATGGAAGTTTGTTTATCACGTCCTTACCTTGGAGAGTATGATAAGCTGTTGTAAAAATGCTGTTACATATTAGAGTTCGATGGATTCTGGAAGTAAACCTTTTGGCGTGGAAAAGAGATCTAATTAGAAAAAAAAACGATATTCGACGCTATGTATGTCGACATAAGGTTCGTTATTCCGTGCCACAAAAATAAATTTTCTCTATCGTTGTTCGCGAATAATCTAGAACTTTCTCGATCGTTGCTCAATCGATCGATGTCCATCTTTATTTTTCGGTAACAGTCAACTAGTTTAATTTTCGAATTCAGTTCGCGCTCAGGGTTCCGGAGGGCCGATGCTAGTCGCTCCATGGAATAGCTGATATTCGGGTATAACCGGTTAAACAAGTACATAGCCGACTTCATCGTATTTTGATATTGGACTTATAATACAGTGAATAAGTAGATTAATATTCGTCATTTCTGCTGGGATATCATTATGAAACACAAATTATTTTATAAAAAATAATTCTACCGGTGGATGAGAAATAAGTTACAGCATTGCTTTATTATTTACTGCACAATTCATACATGCAAATATGTAACTAAAATGTCTTTGAAAATAAAAAACAAGCCTTTCCAGTATGTCAATGCAATGTTCCCTTATTGGAAGTATACAAAGAGTAAATATATTTTTTTCAATAAAACCGACTTTGTTTATCAATTATATAAATACAAGTGATATGAATATCTTGACTTCATCTAAATAATAACAGACGGGCCGAAACTGTTTGACTTAACTCTCTGACGATACAAACTGATGTAACTCTCTGAACTTACAGTCAGATGTCACTCTAACGTCAATCTGACGACAATCCGACCTTAAAGACAGATGTCACGCTTACATATGTCTAATGACACACTAACGCCAGACTGATGTCACTCCAACCTTACAGTCAGATGTCACTAACATCTGTTTAATGTCACTCTAACGTCAATCTGACGACAATCCAACCTTAAAGACAGATGTCACGCTTACATATGTCTGATGACACACTAACGCCAGACTGATGTCACTCCAACCTTACAGTCAGATGTCACTAACATCTGTTTAATGTCACTCTAACGTCAATCTGACGAAAATCCGACCTTGAAAACAGATGTCACGCTTACATATGTCTGATGACACACTAACGTCAAATTGATGTCACTCCGACTTTACAGTCAAATGTCACTAACATCTGTTTGATGTCACTCTAACGTCAGTCTTATAACGTTACTGTAACTTTGTTATATTATGTCACGTCTTTAAAGTACTCATACAATATGACCTTCTTAATTTGTACTCCGTAGTCTATACTTCCTAGATATGTGTAATAGCTTATGTAGAACATTCTATGTGTTTCCAGAACATACCATCAACAGATATCACACTTTAAATATCTTCTTTTAACTTCTAGAGGTCAGTTCTGGTAATTAAACATTGTTTCAAAATTCAGGTCCCATCTACTCCCGTCCTCTTCTTAGCCAAGATGTATGTGTTTCGCATCAATAATTCCCATACTTTTGTCAGTTTGCGATGAATGTTAATGTTTGTTCGTTGTAAGCTAGGGGCTGATCTCACAAATGTCATAAAAGGCGTTTTCTTATGTAGAATAGTTTAGAGATTCTCTAGAGAATACATTAAAGATTCTCTAGCTCTCTAGAGAATCTCTAAAATTTATTCTCGTAGTGAAATATTACTATAGTCCTAAGACTATTCTACGAAAGAAAACCCCTTTTTATGACATTAGTGCGATCGAGAGTAGTTTGGAACCTAGAACGCATTTTAATTGACCTTCCGGAGACTTTCATTCTTGACTTGTTAATGATGAGTTTTTACTTATTATATTTCTTATTATTATTATTATTGTTATCGAGTTAAAAATTTGATTTAATAATAAAATTTAGTTCTTATTGAACCAAAAACGCTATCTGTTGTACATATGAGTTTTTAAAATAAAATTCTGTAATGAGCTTTGAGCACCTAATCTAGTGGTATGTATATCAAAAAATGTTTTAGATAGTAATAGTTAAACAAATACCAACTTTCTGCCTATTATGTTAAGATTCAATTTTGTTTAAATTTTCTAAGATAGTAGTGTCATGTTTATCCAGAACTTTGAAGGGTTTTGGGGTCGTTTCAATAAAAGACTCATTGTATTATCATATGTGTCACTATAGATAGTAACAAGTCTACTAACCTGATGTCAAGCGGCCACCTTCGCTTCTGGACGCTTGCTTCCAGGTGTTACTCGAAATTCCTATTAAGTATTAACTTTTTTAAATCATATTCGGAAACCCCATATTGTAGGATACTGTCACAATAATTGGAGCTTAAAAACTCTTAAAGTGTAATATGTGTGGGTAGTTGTGTAATAATAATGTTTTCCCGCCATTTCATGTGAAGTATTTGAACAAACATTTGTATTTAAATTCAATTTACTGCTAATTTTGAAAAAAATATTTTTTATTGCACTTGACATCGGTAGAATAGGGTAGGTGATACCTCAGCCAAATTAGTTACTTTCATCATCAGCAAAACGATAACTTTCTATGAAAAATGTACTAAATATAAACTTGTGACGTCACTGTTTAAGACTACTTAATTGAGCAATATACTTCAATATTTATTTGATATTTGATATTTTTTTATAGAAATGAAAAGCTGTAATAATTATATTTTCCGAGATGTTTTGTAATTTTCGTGTTAATGAAAAACTAGATGAGCCCGGCGATGCTACCCGCAGTACAACAGTGATTCCGAGTAAAGCCGCTGGACGAAGTTATCTAAAAAAGAAGCCCAAGTTACTCCTTCAACTTCGGTTTAGCCGTTCCAGAGATTAGCCAGAACAAACAGACAGACAGAGAAAAATGGTATTTTGGTATATATAGCGTATATATGTATACGTACATGTGCATTTAGTAAAACGTGGTTATATTAATATTACAAACAGACACTCCAATTTTATTTATTTATATAGATATACAGATTATCATCTACCCTATTGCCGACATCGGCACAGTCAGTGAGGTCAAGTCAAACACTCTTCAATAATTCTATTTTAACTTTTACTAGTTAAACTTTGTATCTGTACTGCAGTAAGGCGTAACTAACAACTGTACAATGTAGAACTAAACGTACACAGTTTTACACAAAAAAATCCGACGAATTGAGAACCGGTGGTGTTCACTATAACAATGACATGTAGAACGACACACAACGCCATCTAGTTTTAAAATTATACATAGAAAATGAATATTAGCTGATCAGTATGTTGACTCGTCTGAATATAGCAAACGTTTGTTCAAGTACGAAGTGAAGTGAGCCGTTAGCTGCGACACGGTAGTCACTACGAGTATTATAAGCCACGCCATCATTGTCTATATCGTTGTATTATACGCTATTTATTATAAATATGGACCGTAATAAAGTGATATTGTAAAATGTATCTGTGTTTTATTTGCACACTAGCGGAGCCAGTCTAAAAAAGTATCCTAAATTAATCCTTATATCTGCCAGTGAAAGTTCCGTCAACATCCGTCCAGTCGTTTAGAGGTTAGCCGGAACAACAGGCAGACAAAAAATTAAACAATGCTTTTTGATGTAAGGACCTAAATTAAACTCATATGTATCATTCAGTACAAAGCTGTTAATTTGAAATAACAAACCAAACACTTCACATTTATTAATTTATATATATATGTAAAGATTATAAACGAATTTTGATGACGAATTAGAACGGATTGGGGATATGGAGTGTCTTTTTTTTTGCGTGTTGAAACCCCCTCGGGCCTTCACCCCGCCGGGATTTACGGCGGGGTGGTGTGTCGGAATCGAACCGACTAAAACCACACGGTGTGCCACTCTGCGCCTGAGACGGGAGAGATCCGGGAACCGCTTTCTTACGCCATCCGGGGGATATGGAGTGTCTATTTTATCCCAAGGATTGCATGAGAGGCGGCTAAGGGAGCTAAGGAGTTGGACAAACTCCGTAGGAAATATTGGAAACCTTAAAACATTGCAAAGAAGTAGTTCTAGTCAGAGCATTGTGTGGTAAGTGACCATCTCAACACATTGAGATCCGTCCGTGCCTCGGAGAGCAAGTTTGCGAATATCTCTCCCAATCGTTTACTTTTAAAATACAACTCGATTTCAATGAGACGAGTTCAAGCCATCGCAGTGACAATATGTTCCAGTGAGTGTCGCAAGAGAAGATTACGCAGGACAATATCAATACAAAGAGGAGGAAAACTATGATCAGGGCATGCGGTCAAGTACCAATACATTATTTCAAAGAATAGGCCTATGTGCCACAGTGAATTAATAATAATAATTTTTTGGACATCTAACACAACGCCATCTAGTCTAAAGCTGAGCAGAGCTTGTGTTATGGGTACTAGACAACCGATATAAATACATATATACTTTTTTATAAATACGTATATAATATACATAGAAAACACCCAAACTCCGAAATAAATATTTACAGATCGGACTTGGTAATCAAGCCCCGAGACCGTGGGAGAGCCACGCTTCGGCATGCATGGGCCGGCTCGACCGGAGTGATACCACAGCCTCACAGAAAACCGGTGTGAAACAGCGCCTGCGCTGTGTTTTACCGAGTGAGTGAGGATACCGGAGGCCAATAAGCCAACCCTTACCCTCATCCCGCCCCATTCCCCAAGGCCGGCAACGCACTTGTGACGCCTCTGGTGTTATGGGTGTCCATGGGCGGCGGTAATCGCTTACCATCAGGCGATACGTCTGCTCGTTTGCCCCCTATTCCATAAAAAAGACCTCTAGCACAGCAGTCGCTTACGCAACCACTACGCCACCGAGGCAGTTAATAAAAGCTATTGATAAAACTCACAATGAAATTAAACTTGTTTTATTGATTATTTCTTGTACAAGCAACTATAATTAATAATAATTGTATAATAAACTTAATAACAATAAAATTAGTTAATAACATAAGTTGTACTGGAAGAACGTTTCCATTAAAATTTTTACATATAATAGTTATTTATTTCTGAGTCTAAAAAATATAAATAGAAAATTTATTTTCATGTGGATTGTGCAAGTTAGAAATAATATCTGTACGATATTAATAAATAATTTAATAACATAACAAAAATAACGTAAATAGTTATTTTTCTCACTCTGTAACGTTATTATAATGTCCGTTTCAGTATGACAACAATATTATGGTGCTTATTTGAATGGGTAAGTTGTAACTCTAACTCACTTTTATAATATAAACTTAGTATTTTTCTGCCAACACTAATCTAATCACAGGTCCCCACACACTAGAACCAGTAGCCCGGGTAAAAGTTGTAATGTTTGGTTTTGCACGATTAAATACAAAACATATCTTTTTACCTTTAACCCTGAGTGAGGTGACTTTTTATGATTTGGACCTTAGAACAACAATTCTAAAGTGTTTTGAATATAACAATTAATACTTAACTTGTGCTGTAGTTTTCATGTTTTGCTTCGAGGTAAAAATGTTTAATTTTTTACAATTATTATTTCTAATTTGCACATCATAAACTCTATCGCCATTTAAAGTCTATAATATCAATTTCACCTAACAATATAATACAACATAACAATATAATATGGAAGCCAAATAAAATCACTTTTTTAAACACTAATATTGATGTTAATATCAAAATAATACATTATACGTTATAGTTATAGCGCGTTATTTGAAAAAATGTCAAAAACGTTATCGCGTTTTTAGCGTTATTAAACGTGGTCACTACGTTCGAAATATCAGTTTGGTCATATACAAAAGATTCTTATATTAGAATTTAGATGGACGATGTGGTGTAAGAAATCTCTTACATCTCGAAAACCTGGATCTCACTACCAGAGCACGCGTTTTCTTCCAGCTTTGATTCCGGGTTCCTTAAGCGAGGCGTGGAAAAGTGTCTTACTAGGACGCCATGTTGTGAGTCACCATACTGCATTGTTCGCATTGAAGATGGTGACCACCACTCTTGAATTATACTCGTGCTTTCCGTCAGGTAGAGTAAAGTCATATTGGGAATTAATACATTAAAGTACTTTACTTAAAATTAGAAAACATAGAATTTATAACGCCAAAAGACCTGGAAGACACAGAATAATAAAAATATCTTAATTTTACTGGGTGGACAAACAAAAAGGTCTATAATTATATATATTCCTGATTGTGGGCATTTGTAAATTAAAAGTCCACCCAGGCTTTTTGTAAGCTTTCTTTTACACCATATCGCCTTCTTTTCAAAGTGTATAATATTAACAACATTACATTACTATTAATAAAAGCACTTGGGGCTTATATTATATAATATACTAATTTAAACTATGAGTAAAAGTTAAAAATGATTGTGGATAGAATCGGTCGTAAAACTTTATTAGGATGTACGAATTTCTGACGGAAAACCCTTTACGGTAGAAGTCTTTCTGACCAGCAGATAATATTAAGGTATTTGAAATACTTCCACGAGAATTCCGCTTTAATTAATCTACGTAATAAAATTTAAGACAAATTCTATTTAGAATACTCTGTCAAAATTACGATAGCTTTTTATAACTATTTACAAGATTTAGAATAAGTTCAATGAGGCATTTGCTATATTTTTATAAATTTGCCTCAGTTTATTTTAATTTTTCATTGGTGCTTTTAATATTTACACAGTCACTAGATAGAATAGCCAATTCCTGTAAAGAAAAATCACTTTAGAGTTTTTTAAGGAATCTGTCCTCAAAAAGTATAGTTCTTTAAGTTTTCTTCTGAAATTATTTATCTCAACACTTCTTATTAAAATCGTCATCGCTGGCGAGAAGTATACGATGATAAATCGTGTGATTTATAAACACTTTATTACAAAGCATGTTAAAATGTCATCAATAACGGTTAATAGCGGTTATTGTTTTCAGTTATTTCAAGATGGCGGGTGTTACGCGCGCGTGTGGTTGTTGGCGGTGACGGGGGGCCCTGCTTCAGCTTCTGCTGCTTCAGCTTCTCGTTTTAGTTTACGGTATTTCCCTGAAAATAAAAAGTAAACAGTACAGTTAAAATTATATTGACTGTCTCTGTGGCTTAGTGGTAGCGAATGTCACTGCTGTGCTAGAGGTCTCGGGTTCGATTCATGAGTCGGACCAAATGTTTGCATGATCTGCAAATATTTGTTTCGGAGTTTGGGTGTTTTCTATGTATAATATGTATGTATTTACAAAAAAAAGTATATAAGTATTAATATCAGTTATCTAGTATCCATAGTACAAGCTTTGCTTAGTTTGGGACTAGATGGCGTTGTGTGTTAAAATGTCTGAACATATTTATTTATTTATTTATTATTTATTTATATTGGCATTAAATGCTATGTTGTGTTTATGCCGTCTTTAGGAGTTCGTTTTGGCGCCCAAACATAGGGCCATGCAGTCTGTTCGATAATAGCTGGAGGAAGGAGAATTGTTATTACCAAGGCGAAGACAGTTTGGTCAATCATTATTGTTAGAATAATATAGTGTAATATTTATGTTTTAACATAGTCCTTTACAGCGATTTCTAAATACAAACACACAACAGAAGATGGTTAATAATAGATTTCACTGAATTAAAAGCCAATTGGATTTGTTCTTTTTTACATTTAGGTATGTCTTTTATAATTATAAATGTATAGTTATGTGTTCTTGAAAAACTCTAATCGTTGAAATGATATGAAATGTGGCCGGTGAAATCTCTAGTATAACATTAATTTGACAGGTGTCAATTTCAAATATGACAGGACACTTACGTGAAGTCTTCACCATAATGACGCCCCACCAGATGGACCACCCCCATCCCACCAGACAGAACAGCACCGTGAACAGTTGACCGCAACCCACAAGTAGATTGATCACAAACGATCCTGGAAATAATTTTATACAGGATTTAGTGTCATAAAGGTCTAATTGATAAGTTGGCACCTATTGGATGTCTCGGGTATAGAAAAGTATCTAACTATTAACGAAACCAGATGACTTGTAGACCAATCGCATCGTTGCAAGATTGTTTTTTCTAGGAATCAAGTGTAGAGAAACAGACCATTACAAGGTTAGTTGCTCAATCGGTTTTGATCGACGAGACAGTTGTGATTGAGAATAGAGATTAAGAACGGGGGTTCTTAATCTCTATTCGGCCAATTCCTCTCCATACAAATTTTTGGGCATGATGATCATACCATCTTAATCATCATCATCTCAGCCAAAAGAGTCCACTGGTCACATCACTATCATAGTCCACCCTCGAATGATCGACTAAGTAAAATGGAATTTTAGGAGTATCTTGGAGGGGTTTGAAATATATATTCTGGGTCTGCTTCTCCTCAATAGAGGTTTTTTCAAAACCTATCTAGAAGGCAGCGCTCTGACCACTGATTGTACTCACAAGCTAAAAAGAATTTTGTGTTATCTATTTTATGCTATCTACTACAATTACCTCGAAAAATAAAGTATTATCATTTTTACATAAATTAAAATGAATCGCATAGCTTCCGATCGACTGCACCAAACTAAATATTTTTTTATGTGTTCGTTATTGTTAAAACAAAGTTTGTATACAAAAAAAAAACTTATTTTTGTCCGCGACTGTACATTGCTGTGGGAAGCTGAAACAGATATGTAAATATGGCGGTACGAAGTTTACCGGGTTAGCTAGAATTACATAAATCCATATCTCTTAGAAACGTGGATGTCAAAGTTAATCTATCAAAGTTATCTCTAAGTAAGTAAGTATAATCTAAATTTCTAATTTTCCTCTAGGCTTAGTTAAATATATGTAATTGAAATATCAAACTCACCTATCCTGTATTTCGCACCATCGTGAACACCGAACCTTGGAATGCCGAAGCAAAGGCAGAACATGCCGCTGAATATTGTACCTGGATAGTAATCATTAATTAAGATAACTCAAACATGGCAGTCTAATTGCAAAATAGGCAAAAAACACAGTAGAAAATATATTGGATGTTATTTATAGAGGAAGCCCCTTTAACAACTGAATACAAGCTCATCACACGATTATGTATTCTGGGTGGGATTCGAATCCGAAATGAATCGAAAGCAATCAGAATTCTATACCAAAACTTGTGATCGTATTATATATAGGTATGCATAGAACAGGTTTGTCCAGTGTGGGGCCAACAGCTAAAATTTGTTGTATAAAATTATTTATTAAAATGTAAAACAATATAGGCCCCGTTCATCGGTTACAGAGAAGTATATCTGACAGATAATAAGACGTATCTACGATATAAATCGTGTCATACCATCTATCAGATAAACTATCCGGAACTTATCTGTGATCGATGAAACAGGACTTACGTATTGGAAATACGCTAAGGTAATAATCACTGCAAATATAGATGAAAACCGATAACAACAAGCTTTCGATTTAACTAAAGCCTTTGACTGTGTTATATATTTATAATATATTTTATGAACTCAATGACATCTATCTATAGCAACGACTAGGCCACGAGGGAACTCTATTCGTAGTTGTGTTGCTATCAGATTTCCCAAATAAACATCACGTAATCTCACCAAGTCCAGGAACAATGATGTTGCAGAAGAGACAGAAGAATGCTAGAACAATCGGCAAAATAGGTATTGCCCCGCGCATCATACTCGTGTGTTCAACTAATGATGTGTCCAGCTTTTTACGGTTGTCCTGAAACAGATAGATATTATACAAATTAATGACTGATTGTAAGGAATAAGGCTTAGAAGTGATCCCAACCAGTGAAGGTGTCCCTCAAGGCAGCATCTGGGGTCTCCTATCAAATGCATGTTTTTTATGGTATAAGGGATAAAGCTAATGAACGTACCAACCAGCCGATGGTAAATAACTACCAACGCCCAGGGATATATGCAACTCAGAGTCACAAGTTGATTGTCTTCCTTAGATTTTAAAATCAGAGCAAGTGGAAAGGGCTCTGTGGTAACTTCTCTCACAAGCAATAAAAGAATTGTTTGAAAAATGTCTTATAGGCCAAGTTGTGTGTGTACATGTGCTGAATCATTGTTCTCTCATCCCTGGTGAGAATAAATCGGTTCTTATCTAGACTAAAATTTTCTACAACAGTGCTGATATTTCATTTGATTGAATTTAATGTTAAAATCTAGCACTTTATGAAAACCATGATATTTATCGTTTGTGGTTATGTTATTTGTGGCTCCCACATTTTTTTATTGATCAGGATTTTGTTAGCAAGTTTCTATTTCCAACATTAAATATGGTAAATGAAGCATAGTCCTGCCACAGATCTAGTTTCTATTCATCAGAGGTTTTATTAGGAGTCTTAAATTAGCGCTTAATCTGCCAACCCGCTTGGCAGATTTCAAGACATTATCTTTTTCTTTATTGTTAGTGTCTGTTCTCCCTGACCTTGACAAATGTAAAAACATGGTTAAACAATTGTGTAAATGAACCCCATTCAAACACCTACTTCCTTACAGTCGAATGAATGAACCAAATACCGCATTACGACAGACGTATAATATTTTACGATGGATTTCGAAATTGTTATCATCTATTAAGGTGGGTGACTGAACATGTTTTTAATCTAGTGACCATGTGGTTTTCAGCACTTACTCGCCAATGGTATATAATTATTCTTACGGGTATTAATGAGATTGATTATTAAGTAACGGTAACGTTTGAGTCTAAGTCTCACTCTGTTATGACTAGAAGTTTTCTATTCCAACCTGGGAGCTTGAACGCGTTAACTTCTACCAAACAAGTAAACTCTTATGCTTTATAAAGTTAATATACATACATATCATTAATTTAATTTACTATGTATTTATTATATTAAAAACGATGTTCATATTTCATTGTTAATTTAACAAATTGAAATGTTACGCACACATATAAATTTTGATAATAACTAACCGATTCCTTCAAAACTTAATTAAAAGTCTTCTAACATCTTAAAAGGTGAGTGTATTTTCGAACTTAAACTTTACTGTACAAAAAAGGTAATTTTAGATTTTAAGCTAGCAAGCTAAAAATTAAATAAACTGGCAAAATAATATATAAGTAGATATAAATGTGATAAAGGGGAAAAAAATAATGTTTATATTATCTGCACTAATTATGTTACACTAATTATTTTTTTAAAAATTACAACGAATTCGTATTTTTGGGAGATCCGCCCTCCTAGCCAAATTGCAAGCCATTTTCTTTCTGCAATCGTTTCCTCGTAATTCTCATGTGCCATTACCAATGATACACGAGAATGTATGCGTAAACAATTGCAGAAAGATGAACGCTTGCAATTTGGCTAGGGGTGCTGGAGTCTAAACTAAGCCGAAGTCTATACTTCGTGTTTAAGCGCTTTTAAAATTTAAATAAATATTAAAGTTTAAACTTACTATAATTACATTTATACTTTCAAAAAAGAGTTACAATCTACTCTTGCAAACGCTGATTCGATTTTATATTCCTATAATTAACATACCTCTATATCTTCTTCAATATCAATATCTTTTTTCATGAAATCCGTCGAAATGAGTATCCTAGAAGATTTCCTGGACCTAGGCGATGGTCTAGGAGACGGTCTTGGGGAACGTCTAGGCGAAGGTCTTGGCGAAGCTCCATGTATATTGATAGGGGGAACTGGGGTCACTGGCTTGTTATCAACCATCGTGATTTGGGGGTAGTTTGGATTTCGGAAGTAAAGCTCTCGCGGTAGACTGTATAAATAGTTTTGAAGCGACGGTAATATGTAGATATTACGCATTTGTCTAAGACTAAATTTCTGTGATCGTTTCAACATCACAAACACACATTTCAACAATAAAGTTTATACACTAAATTTACATTAGTACACTAAATTTAACGCAGCAGGAATGCTTTCATTGTAAAGGTGTAAGTTGTACTGACATTCAATGTTAAAGTTTGAAGACGATGTAACATCGATTATTTTTGCCTATTATATTCCTTCCGACCTTGGTTAACACTAACCTATTAACATAAGTACGTATAATTGGTACTTTTAATTAAATTCTTAAATATATATATAAATGATAAAATCGTGGCTAAGAAAGGCCTCACGCGAAGTAGTGTAATATTATTTTTAAAATTATAGTGTTTAACACGCAAGTACTGATTGTACTATAATTAAGTAGGTAAATTATTTAATTAACTATAAACTAGTTTTTGCCTGAAGTTTTGCTTGAGTAAAGTGAACTTTTGACAGCGTTTTTTTCCGGAAAACCCGGAAAAAATTTAATATAACTCGTGTAGATATCCTGAATTGACACGAGTTCTTTATATCAAAAAATATATAACGGTCGAATTGAGAAACCTCCCCCTTTTATAAAGTCGGTTAATGATTTTTTTATGGAATATGGGGCAAACGAGCCGATGTGTCGCTTAATAGTAAGCGATTACCGCCGCCCATGAACACCAGCAACCCCAGAAGCCTTTCGAGGATTGGGGTATAGACCTCCGGTATTTTCACTTACCGTATTTCTTGGCTTTGGCGGAGTTTTCTTGCAGCTTACACTCATCTTCCTAGCCTGCATTATTATCAAGATTACTTGGGGTTCAACCAATTTTACCTGAATGTCAGTTATTCCAGGGAGAAACTGGCATCGGACCTCCGCAAGCCCGAGGGCGAACTGAATTCGAAGATTGAACTAGATATTTGAGGGTTCTGGCTTCTCAATGCTTTAATCAATTTAGCAATCATTGCTAAAGATGTTTATGATAACCGGGACCTTACGGCTTAACATGCTCTCCGGGGCGCAGGCGGGCATCACCGCCATCTTCCATACTCCTGGTTGCTATTAAGAATTGCTTGTAAGAAAAACCCGACGAAAAACAGTTATGCGACCCGGGATTTGAACCCGAGAAATCTTGATAGACAGTTGTTTACACTACCCACTAGACCAATGCTTCAGTCACTAACATCTCACTCACACACATCTCAGTTTACTAGCACTCACCAAATATGTTCTAGAAATATGAATTAATACCTATTATGTGTGTAACTTTTTAAAATGAAGTGGATGAAACTAGGACATATGGATCGACATTAATACATGAATTTAAATGTATGTATGTTAAAAAATTCCTAGTTTATGTGCTGTACAAAT
Source organism: Hyphantria cunea (assembly GCA_003709505.1). Lineage (NCBI taxonomy): Eukaryota > Metazoa > Arthropoda > Insecta > Lepidoptera > Erebidae > Hyphantria > Hyphantria cunea. The sequence continues at coordinate 91,488 of PKRV01000558.1, read as the reverse complement.
AAGTAGCAAGTTTATGGTAGTGCGCTCAGTTATAGTCCAACAGCCGGTCGTTTTCAAAAGCATATCAGCTCTAATTAAAACTGGAGATAGTTTATTCAGAATGCAAGATTGTGGCAGTACGAATATTTCAGGATTCTAGGTTCAGCGGTTTGGGCTGTGCGTTGATATCTGTGTATCTTAGTCAGTCACCTTCCTCTTTTATATACATAGATTCGAATGGTAACTTCTTTATGTAACGCTTTTAAGGCTAAACCCCTGCACCGATTGTTACGAAGTTTGGCATGAAGATAATTTGATTCTTAAGGAAGGAAATAGGCTTATACTGCGACAACCGAAATACGTTGAAATGATGATGTGATGATATTCTCCTAGCCGATTACAGCCACGGCGGCCCGTCTTAACGGAAACCAGCCAACTACGCAGGAGATATTATAGTGCACAAGTATGTGTGCAAAAACAAGTACACCCTGTGTTCCCTCTCTCTCATAATCCGATGGGACGGCTAACCGACACGACCAGGGAAAGATCAGGTACAGGATCGAGCTTTACGTGCTCTTCAAGGCACGGGGGTTCAGACCCCAACTTCCAAACTCTGAGTTGTTATTAAGTATTTCTGTAATCAGTAAACACAATAACACTTTTGGCCAGACCCGGGATATACGCTGAAATAATATACGTGTGAAGTCGCTAGTCAAAGCTAATACCAAACAAAGTTGTAATGACTTAGAGAGACCTTGGGGTTGGTTGTAGAGTACTACGGGTCCGGAATTGCGTGACAACATCACGATTAGGATTGGCCGGTGTAAAATATCGGTGACGCGACGTGTTTGTAATCATTTCTGTGATGTATTAAGGAGTCAATTTAAAACATGTTTTATGTTAAATATGATTGAATAATTGGATAAAGAAAGATATATGTTGCATTAACTGATAATGATGGGCAAGGTAGAAGGGAAGAGACGCGCTAGACGGAGGAAAAAATCGTGGCTATGTAATATCCGGGAGTGGACCGGTATCACCTTCGTTGAAAAACTGTGCCGTACGGCCAATGACAAGGAGGAGTACAGGAAGCTGACGGCCAATCTTCAGGATTGAAGAGGCACCCAAAGAAGAAGAAGTTGGATAAAGTATTTTTTGAAAATATATTCTCAACTTGGTTTGTAGTTATTGACCATAACTGCTAAGTCAAAGGCTTTGAGTGATGACTTAGTTTTAATATGTATCTACACAAATAAATAAAATTGACGTGTCTGTTTGTAATGTCAGATTAACAGCTGTTCACTAAATGAAAATATATGTATACGGTACTAAAAAACAATTTTTTGCCTTTTAGTCTGTATCAATCTCTAGAACGGCTGCACCGATTGTAAGGGGACTTTAAATGGTAGTTACTTGATATAAGAAGTAACTTAGGTTATTTTTTAAAACTAGCTTCTCCGCACGACTGTAGAGTCGAGACCGCGGTTGTTGTAATGCGGGGCTCAGCTATTTAAAATTACTAGATACTGTTCAGTAATCGTCCAAAAAGAAAACGTTTAAAAAACTATGTCCTAGATACGTAATTACTTTTGATAAATTTTATATAGAACATCTCCCCTGGCTATTTTTACGAATATATTGACATTTCATTTAAAGAAAGAATTGCTTAACGGGAGTTTTCTGTGAGGCTCCGGGAATACTTCAGTCATGATTTTTACTATAAGTTATTAGACGAGAAGAAACCTAATTGGATATTTATTTATAAATACAACTATAGAAATAAATAATATTAAAGTGCCTGTTTGTAATTCTAAACTTACAGCTTTTCACTAAATGCTTATGCAAGTATATACGATACAACAAAAAAAATGATTTTATCGGTCTGTTTGTTAAAGCTAATTTCTGGAACCGCTGTACTGATTTTAAAGGGATAGCTGGTGATATGAGCAGTAACTTAGGCTATTATTAATGCACTAGCTATGCCCCACGGCGTTACCCGTGGTTGTTGTTGTAAAGGTACCACTGCAACTGCGGGTAACACGCGAAGCTCAGCTAGTTTTACTTAAATATTGTAAGTTTGTGGCCTAGACTTCGTGGTCCTAGAGAAGATTATGACGTAGCAAAGTCAAGAAATCCCAGCCGTATCATTGTAAAGATGGGTGACCATTCTTAGCACATTGAACAGTTGAGCAATTTAATCTAGGTCAATCCATATACTGGTGACCGTTCCTAACAGGTTAAGACTTCTCACTGCCTCTGAAAGCGCACTTAGCCGTTGGTCCTGGCGTGCAAACGCTACGGGTAATTGGAGCCCTAAAAAACCGACACCAGTCAATGCAAAAAGCGTGACTCATTATCGCGTTCCACCAAGTACGTAGCTACTTGGATTGTGGAGGTTTGATCGTGTCGCAGCAGGCTGAACGAAGATCCCGACTTAGTCGCTAAAAAGGTTCGAAGGACCATGGTAAGTATGATATGGTACAAACCTCGGGTGGAAGCGTGGGAGACATGCTCTTGTTCTTGGAGAACATGCTGGTGCGGCGGCTGGAGTTTTGGTCCGAGTTGCGGCGGCACATCCCACGGAACCATGTGCACAGCCGGTTGTTGCAGCAACTGGGGAATTGGGAAATTGTTTTGATTAGTTGCGAAAAGCTATTTAAGTAAATAAGCAATTGGATGATAGCTGATGTAATAAGGAGTAACTTCGGCTACATTTTTTTGACTGGCTTTGCCCCGCGTTGTTACTCGTAATTGTAAAAGGTACGACAATAAAAACTAGTTATAATGTGGGACGCGACTTGTCTTTATTAAGTTCTGATTGTTAATTATATTCTATTTAACCGTTTATAGCATAGCCCAGTTGCACTCAGTGAATAGAAACAATCACCGAGGGTAAGCAACGAGGGCGCGGTCAGTACATGGATGGGTGACCGCTGGTGGCATGTTACCATGAGCGTCTCCGTGATTCGGAGGTCACGTTAAGCAGTCGGTCCCGGTTGTTATCATACGATAACAGTCGTGAAGCTTAGTTGGAGGCCTTTGGGCGGCTTAAAAACATCCAACGGCAAGATTACGTAGCCACAACGTAGTCTTGCCAGTCCCCAACCCGCTCTTGGCCAGCGTGGGGACGTATGGCCTTAACCCTCTCCTGAGAGGAGACCCGAGCCCAGCAGTGGGACATTATGGGTTGTTGATTGATTGATTGATTGAACCGTTTTCATAAACAATGCCATTTTGTAGTAAACTAAAATAATAAATGCATAAACGTACTAAGCCTCTTTAGCTAACTGTTTGAGTAACATGAATGGGCCGGCTCGAGCGGAGTGATACCACGGACTTACAGAAAACCGGTGTGGAACATCGGTGAAATACGGCTTACTCCCAGGCCCTTACACCAACCCCTCCCATCCATCCCCCAAAGGTCGGTAACGCACTTGTAACGCCTCTGGTGTTGCAGGTTCATAAGCGGCAGTAACCGCTTACCATCAAGCGATACGCAGGCCCGTTTGTCCCATATTGCATAAAAAAATCTTGAGAGACTTGAAAATACTAACCTGGTAGGAGGTCGATCACTCAGTATACTATCCCTCCTCTGAACTCTCTTTTTCCTCCCGCAGCAGCCCGTCTCCTCTGGGGCTGGCGACATGGACTCAGCTACGTTCCTAGGAATCTCGCCCGTGTCAGCAACGCGTCGCCGACCTCCACAACAACCGCACAAAACGTCTCTAAGTTTTCGAGTGCGTTTAGTTTCGGTTTCAGTCTCGTATTGGATTGAGGCCTGTGTAAAAATGTTATATATATATATGTATTTTTTCTAAGCTTCACTCATTCTTCTCATTTTGTTTATAAAGTTTACATTTTAGGAACGGTTTTTATATTTAGCTCGAGGTATGTAAATTTTACGAACATTTGAATCAAGTGGTAACTAAAAGTTACGTAACGTAACGTTGCAACGCTTTGTCATTAGTCAAGTCCTTTTACAGGCTAGGTATCAAAACAAACGGAGCTATAACGCTTATTATTAGGGATGGATTTCCTGTGACCACCATGAGATAAGCATCTATTATTTCACGGCTTGCGCGTTTCGTTATACATGTCATAAGTCCGTAACGTAGAAATGGTAAGAAGCTGGTGCGTTGACATTAACTCCAGTCATGTATCGGAGCTGACACACACACATTTCGTTCATTGTTTAAGACATCTCCTGCATTAGAAGTATAACTTGAGTAGTGGGAGCTTTACAGACATGCATGAAACGAACATAAATAACACCCAGACTAAGATCCAAAATTTGTAGATGACACAAAGAATTTTCACATGGGAATCGAACCCAAAATACTGAGTGCAGTAGGAACCGCTTATACCATTACCTCGTCATCTGTTGAAGTGACCTGCTAATCCAGCCCTTCCTGGCATCTATTAATTGGTAAAGGGCGTCTATTACAACGACTTCATCAAATTCAAAATCAATTATTCAATTAAGACCCTAAGTGACATTTATGAACGTTAAATTGAAGCTACAGTTATAAAAAAATCATATACAGACACAAACAGACGCCACAGTTGTATTGTATTGTCAAGGTGAATAAGGTGAAAACACCAAAATCCAATGTCTGCCTGTGTCGATCTATAAATTCCAGTTTCAAAGCGCGTAGAGCCATATGAGAGGAATACTGGCAAAGAAACTCTTGACCACTCTTTTTTTAAGGTCAATTCTTCAGGTACAATAGTGTTAATAAGTATTACATGAATGGTTAACAGTATGCAAGCTGTTACCAAATAATAGATGCCAGTTAGGGTCTAGAGTCTAGGGAGAAGATGAAGGCAATTAAAGATCTACTTACTTTCCCAGCAGCTCTTTCTATATCCTTAACCTCTTGTTCCGACATCTCTCCTTCAGCTGTAGTCTTACAGCAGTTTAGATTAGTTGTTCCTCGTTTTCTCTCTTCAGACTCCTCTTCATTTAATTCTCTCTCATCGTCACTTTTCGGACAGCATGTACAGCATTTGGATTTACACTTCTTGATGAGACGTTGGCAGAAGTTAGGGTCTTTTTGAGTTTCATGAGGTTCTACCGTTTCGACTGGCTGAGGAGGCAGGCGAGGTTTGGCGACTGGTTCTGGCGTTGGAGTTTTTTCAGGGTCCTTGAATTCTTTCTTCGTTCTGACTGGTGGTTTGGGAGTAGTACTCGTGCTTTGAGGAAGCCTGGTGGAAATAGGTTTATGACTAAAAAGGTGTTATGAAGCTTGTGTCAGAAGAGGTCATGCTTTTATGTATAATATTATCGTGTCACGTAATAACTGGTTTTCACGTGGCGTGCTTAAGGTGGGATAGCAAACGTCACGTTTAAATCAATGGGAACTAAACACGATCGAAAAGAGATTAAAATGTGTGGGTGAGCTAATAGAGTTATAATAAACGCCAAAAAGAGGGAAAAAAGATGTAATAAACATCTAAATACGGTGCCATGTCCCTTGAACACAAAGGGAGGATCCTCCAATCAGACGAGGTAATTATACCTGGCGGGCCACGGCCCAAGAGTTGATGTTAGGATGCTGTATAAGTATGTATCGCTGCAAGAACTTCTCTAGCGCGATTCAGGATTAGTAGTTACTCCGTAGTTCGGTGTATCTTCGGTAGATGGCGCTGTAGTATGTTTCTATTGAGCTGTATGTGGAAGTCGCCACATTCATCATTCGAAAGGATAGTGTTAGTAAGCTAAATCAATTGAGGACCTTTTCGATTTAGCCCAAAAACAAAGACTGCTATTTTAATCATGGATCTATTATATTATGTGTAGCTCAATGTTTTTATTTCCATATCGTACCATGACAGTTTTACTATAACTATTGGTCGACCAAAATTTATTTAATTTTGTTATTAACATTCTACATTCTGCCTCCGTGTAAGCTCCTCTGCGTAATTTAGTGAAAAGGTTGTACATCTTTATAAATTTATGCTTCACGTATTAATTTGTAGATAACGCCTCCAATTTTTATAATAACTATTTGAAGTTTTGCTTTTTATCTTTACATATTTTAATAGCACTTAATAAACATGTTTTGTAACTAAACGAAAATATGCTAATGTAAATGTGAAAATATGGTTGGGTATAATTATAATTGTTTCATGACATACGAGTGTTTCTAATATTTATCACGAAGGTTTGAGTATTCAAACAACCTCATATTTTGAACAAGTATTTAAAGTCAGAGTCGGTCTATCCTAGTCAGAGGACATACACACTAGCTGAACAAATCGACGAAGCGACGAAGTTCGTCGGCGTCTTTCAAATAATGTAAAATTTTCCCCACTTTTTATAATTTTTCATTTATCAACAACTCATATTGATTGTAGTGTAATGATATTTAGTCTGTAGCCTTCTAATAAGCAGGCCATCTAACATTTTCTAATTCGAATTAGCAGTTTTGAAATTAGCGTGTTCAACCAAACAAACTCTTCAGTGTTATAATACTAGTTTAGAATGATATAAGTTATATCTGTTTTCTTGTTCTTTCTTTAATCTGTTTTTCCGATGGATTCCACAGATAATAAAGTGAACGAAATATATCTGATGACTTATTAATCCTCTACTGAACATAGGCCTCTCCTCAGAAAACAGAGAGCGCGATTGCGTGAGCGATGTTGATCGGAGGATGTCCGCCCGTTGATCTGACACACTTGTTCATTTTGTGAGAACGTGCTGTGGCGTTTCTTCTGCCCCCATGCAGGGGTTGCATGGGGGCAGAAGTTTGTTTGTTTGTTTTACCTGGCCATTTCTGCGGGCTGTTGTACGTGGGTTTGTCATCTTCCTGCTCCAATCATCCTAGATCATCCCAGAAACTCAGCAGCCTTTCAGGTGTTTCCGGGGGTGATGTCGATTGAAGGATTAATTGCCCGTTGATCTGCCACATTCTGTGAAAACATGCTGCGGTGTTTCTTCTGCCTCCATGTATCCTCTGCACAGAGGGCTGTCTGTAGCATCTATAGCGAATAGGTGCTTTTGGGGAGGTTACCTTTCTATTCCTTAACCCGTCAACGCGTGTTACATCACTTCATCGCGTCTGTGTGTAGTTTCAATTACTAGCCTGTAATCGTGTACTAAGATCTTAGCGGTCACCCCCAGGAATAAACAGCTTTACAAGTCAACAATCTAGGCCATGATGAAGACAGAACACTGTAGTATTACCTAGACACTGTCATAGGCTCAATGAACGAAAGCGGTCAGTTTTGAAGACAGTATTGTTTAAGCTATTTGTTTGACCGCGTTATTTGACGGAGCTTAGTTAAAAAATGTGTATAATCTGTGTTTTGGTCGACTATACCAGACGCCAGACTGATTTTATTAAGTGTCGATACTCCTATTCAATCCTACTACGAAGGACAACATCACTGCAACGATATGGAAAACTTGACAGAAATTCAATACCAACCTGCCTGGCTTGCAGTATAGTAGGCCAAAACCTTTTTTCTAAAAAGAAGCCTATGTCCAGCATTGAAAACATTTCTATTTTTTTTAAATACACCCAAATAAAAAAACTGTCCTTTTGGCACGAAAACCTTTTTTTACAACTCTGTTACATCGTTGAACGGAAGTAGAGGCCTTGTTTCATGTGCCTATTTCCGGTGGCCAATGGCGGGTAAATATGGCTCGCTACGTTTGACACATTAAACTGTAAACTTTCTTAACTTTAATATAATAATTTTACTTTGTCTTTGACCTACTTTTATGTAGATACATACTTTCACGCTTCATTCCCATGTGGTGTAAGCAGTGACAATAGTATAAGTATTTTTTTAAATAATTGTATTATAATAACAATTCTTTTCTTCTCTACTGCCCTGTGCGTTGTGAGTTCGACTGCATTTCTGGGTGTCTTCTTTGTCCGTTTCATATATGTTGGTAAATTTTCTCGCGAAACAGGATGTATTGCAAATATTAAAAATAACTGAGATTAGTCTCAGGAGTATGGGCTTCCGGTATCCTCACTCACTCGGTGAAACACAGCGCAAGCGTTTTCACACCAGTTTTCTGTGAGGCCGTGGTATCACTCCGGTCGACCCGGCCCATTCGTGCCGAAGCGTGGCTCCCCTACGGTGAATTTCGGTTGAATTCGAAATTACGAACAGACACTTCAATTCTATTTATTTCTATAGATTGCACCCAGACAAAGAACAAACACTGTGTAGTCCACGGTTACTAGTTTGTATATTACAGCTTCATTTTGCTACCTTAGCCCCCAATTGAACTTAGTGAAATATATGTATAGAACTTAGAAGTGCATCGATGGCTAAATTTATGAGATCCGCAAATAAGAATAGGCTTATGCACATAACACGTAAAACGGATGGCCGAAAAGTTCTTGAATTGCGATCACACGCTGTTACATAGAAAAATTAATAAGATGTAATATAATTAGAAGAAATTAAATAGTAAGTACGATAGAATAATAATTCGTAACAAATAGTAAAAAAGCATAAACACTTAAATACTTTCCTTTTTTAAATTAAAAAGATACTTTACAAGGAGACCATATTTCGAAAAGAAAACAATATGTTGTTGTCTATGATAAAGTCAAAATATTATAATAAACTTTTCAATTCCATATTCAAACAAACAAGACGCCATTACTCTTTAGAAGTTTAAGCTCAGTTCACTATAATTCACACAGTAATATACAATTTAGTTGGCTAAAAGCCAAAACTATTAAGAAAGTAACTAAGTAGATACCTTATACAAAAATGAAAAAAAAAATTATTTACCTACTTACCTATTATCTTCACCGTATCTCTTCGGGAGTAATTCGTTTGGCAAAATATAAACAGTTCTATTATGTATCATTATTGAGAAAACATAGAAAAAAAACTAATTTATTTTTACTAAATTCTAAATCGATTTTATTCCATTGGAAGCACTCGTATTTTTTTTATTGCGTTTCGAGTTTTACAATATGCAGTCTTCTAAATTTGAAATACTTCGCGCCATTTTCTCTATATATATATACAGACACTGTTTTGATGCAAAGGCAACACGATCTAGAGCCATATTATAATGTTGTTTAGGGTAAGATTGGCCGCCATCGTCTTGTTTTGAGGGCGGGCGTACGTTCGGCGCTCGAGGGCGAACTAGGGGGTTGAGACGGTGAAACACTTCTTAAGGGCTGGTATTGTATCGAATGCCGAGAATTACGTGTTGTTTGTGGCGTGTAGAAACGTAATGAGCCTTGGACACAAAGAATGTTTGAAAGTGGACCTTTGCGTTAAGTTCTGTAGGTTTTATTTGTTAGTTTTATTATTTATAGTTAATATGTGTGACCTTTTTAAAACATTACAAATAAAAATACATTTCTTTATATAAATTACAATCTAATATAACGAACTCTAGTTAATATTATGTATAAATGTATTTTTTACGCTTCGCATGTTTGAAACAATATGGCGGGAATGAGTACTATGCAAATAAAGAAATTAATTTCTAGTGTTATCCGGTTCTTATATATGAAACATGTTAGTTTTTTTTATTATTAATTGCTTTCTTAAGTTAGAGTACATATTAAATATTACTATAAGCGTGGGTACTTAGTATTTGCATATCTATTATTACTAAGTAAAACGCAAATATAGCACTCATTTTCATTGGTCGTTGGTACTTAAAATTCCTTATGAGGAGTGAGTCTATTTATTGCCACTGGTTGGTTGACAAGTAGATAGGTATTATCTTTAATAGAAAGAAAATAATTTATACCGACATATACAGGACAGTACATGTTACCGTAGATATACTGTAACAGAAAACAAGCAATGCCCTGTGTAGTGCTAGACAAAGCAGGCGTCTTGTCTTGCAGCAATGGCTGCAGCCAGAGTGACTACAGCGGTTTTATTACGATAGAGCCCGCGCTCGGTATCATCGGTCCGTCCGTATCTGGTGGTTTATATTTGTGTGCATTAAATATCATATATATATATCCTTAATAAAGAAAAAGTTTTCACTCCAATATTCATTATAAACGTGGCAAAATACAAACGTCGTATAATAAACTGAGGGTTTACGTCAAGAAAATATCGACAGAACCTTGTTCAACACACATACGGAGATCGTTTTTTGTTTTTTCGAAAGACGGTCCCCATTTCATGTCATCCACATTTTTTATAATTTTTATCATTAACTCCATCACGATGAAGACTTGAAGACTCGAAGACTTAGAATTGAAGACTCGAAATACTTGACATTGGCAGAAATAGCTGATCCGGCTGATTGCCATATCATCAAAAGAAGAACACACATAGAATTATCAGTCATTTGCATAAGTTTAGAAAACTCCTTCATCATCAAAAACAATTTATTGAAAAGTATAGGGAAGTTTACAAGTTCTAAATAGGAAAACGATTCGCAGGGTCAGTTTTATAAGTTCCTGAAAAAGTTTCAGTTGACTGGCATATAGAATTAAAAAAAAAAAAAACAAAAAATGTTGGTTGTCTGTAAAGTAGGTTTACGGGCGATAATTTTAATGATAAAGTCATTAAGAAAAAATTAATGAAAAATATGCGTCAGAACCTGAACGCTTAGGCCGATCTAACTCTCTACTTCTTTAATTGTATAGGGGATAATGTAGGTAGGGGGTAAAGTAGGTAAAGGGGTGGAGAGGTGGAGGAGGCCAACTCGACCTTCGAGGAGTGTATTCTTATGCAACTCACTTTGTTCCACCGAAAGATCGTGCAAGGCATAGAGTTTCTTAAAAGGTGTAGAGTGGAGGAAAAGCAGAAAGATGATAAATTGATCACTGACATTGCTCGAAGAGTTTCCAAACTTATATGGTGGGTGTCGAGGCACATTGACTGCACGGTTCTCCTAGCGGAATACGCAATTGCCACGTCACTATCTGCTGTGCCAAATGTTTTGGGTTCAAATACCACATAAGAAACATTTGTATATGAATGTTTGTAAAGTCCCCCATGACACAGGGCGTATATTTCTAATGCGGGAGTTGTCTTTAAAAAATAAACTTTTTTTGTATGTATATAATGACAAAATAACTCTACTCTGCCTTTTCGAAAGCATAAGAATCCAAGAGAGTCGGCCACTATACTCAATGCGAATGCAGATAATGCAATAATGCAGCGTGGTGACCCACACCATGGCGGCCTAGTGATGCTTCTGCATCATTGAACGTCCTTTGCTCATGGAAAAGGTTGTCGATGGGGCCAAAGAGTTCTCGAGTGGATGAGCTGATTAAGGTTGCGAGAATTCGTTGAATAAGGGCAGTGCAGCAATGTGTTTTTGCGCAGTTTTTGTGGCGAACCTTAGGGAATGCATATGTCCAAAAGGGAACGTATATCGGCTTAGATATTGAGTAAGGAGCTACCTCTTGAACTTAGCATGTCAAACCTTCATTTCACAATAGCCAAGATTATTACGTTAATTTTAATATTTAAAAACCGTTGAATCATCCAACGTATAGCAAGGTCGTTGACCGTTACAATCCACGTAGCAATATTACTTTTTAATTCACGTCTGGGTCATTTTCTTTATCATAAATACCACGATGACGTCATTAAGTTGGTCAGAATTTTGTATATCCTAATCTTGATTATAAAATATGATTCGGCTGTGAAAGTCTATGATTAATTATATACAAAAGAAAAATTTGTGAGTGTGGTCGCCTTATTATATCTCTGGTTGCCCTATAAGGGGTAGGTATGAGTGTATGCAACTGAATCATAAAAGGAGGGTCGTAAATAGCCTTTAATAGTGCACTGCTGGACATATGTCTCTCTTTATTTGCAGACGTATTGCCTGATTGTAAGCGATTACCGCCGCAAATGGACAGCCGCAACAACAGAGGCGTCATAAGCACCGGCCTTTGGGGGTGGGTAGAGAGATAGGGGAAGGGGTTGGGCTATGGGCCTCCGGTATCCTCACTCACTAACACACACTCGGAATTATAATATTAGTATGGATGAAAAATGAATGCACGGTTGGCCTAGTGGTTAGA